>BOPN01001011.1:47500-67500 GCA_017312705.2 Penaeus japonicus
CATGCCATGTGGGTGTTCGAGTAACTTTGTTTTATATTCTCCTTATATCGGAGGAGGTTATGTAATTGCATTCTGCGTTTGTTTGTTTCTCGGCTACTTTTTTGTTACTTAATGCTGGTAAATTCTGATGAAAATTTATGAGTGGGATGCCTATGGCCTAAAAATATTTTGTTAGATTTTGCTTGTAAACTGTTTCTGCGTATAGGGGGATCTGATGTATACATTTTTTGTAGCAAAATTATGCATTTTGAAATTGGATTCTCTGAGCGCTCTATAGTTTCTTATATAAAAGTGTCACTTATTGTTTTCTTGTCTCCATTCCTCTTTTCTTTCTCTCCCTCCTCCTTCTCCGCTTGTCTTTTACTACATCTTCTTCCTCCCTTCTCCTCCTCTTCCTTTTCTTTCCAAACTTCTATCCATTTCTTTAACCCCTTTTCCACATCTTCTATCCTCTTCAAAACCCTTTCTTCACATTCTTCTCCTCCTATCCCTTCTTCTTCCCTTCCCCCTCCCTCCTCTCTTACCCCTCCCCCATCTCCTCTCTCCTTTACATTACATTCCCTCCCCCTATCCCCTCCCTCTCCTCTCCCCCCTTTCCCTCCTCCCCCCTTTCCCTCCTCCCCCACCTCCCTCCTCCCCCTCCTCCTCCTTCTCCTCCTCCTCCTCCTCTCCCCACCTCCCTCCTCCCTCTCTCCATCCTCCACCACCCCCCTCGTCCTCCCTCCACCACCCCCCTCCTCTCTCCTCCTCCTCCTCCTCCCACCACCTCCTCCTCCTCCCCCCTCCTCCTCCTCCTCTTCCTTCTTCTCCAGAAAGGTGACGGCGCTATTACCAAGTGTCACGCCGGAGGTAAACATATTTGCATTAATTTACTTGATGAATCGAGTCAGAGGAAGAGTTATGTTGCTGTGTGTAGAGAGAGGAGGGGGGTGGAGGGGAGGGGAGGGGGGGCTGGGAGTAGAGCGCGGGGGGGGGGAGAGATGGGATATGAGTAGGAGATAGGGGGGGGGGGGTAGCGGTGAAGGAGGTAAAGAAGGAGGAGGAGGAGGGTTGTGGGTCTGGGAGTAGAGGAGGGTGGAGGGGCAAGGGGTAGGAAGGCGGTGAAAAGAGAAAGAATATGAAGAGGAAGAAGAGGACACGGGAGTTAAGGAGGGGGTGTTTGGGGGGAGGGAGTATGAGGAGGGGTAGGAGGAAGGATGTGGCTGTGGGGGTAGTTGGAGGGGGGAGGGTGATGAGAAAAGAAAGAATAACAGGAGGAGAAGGGCTTAGGGGTTAGGAATGGGAGAGAGAGAGAGAGAGAGAGAGAGAGAGAGAGAGAGAGAGAGAGAGAGAGAGAGAGAGAGAGAGAGAGAGAGAGAGAGAGAGAGAGAGAGAGAGAGAGAGAGAGAGAGAGAGAGAGAGAGAGAGAGAGAGAGAGAGAGAGAGAGAGAGAGAGAGAGAGAGAGAGAGAGAGAGAGAGAGAGAGAGAGAGAGAGAGAGAGAGAGGGGAGGGAGAGAGAGAGAGAGAGAGAGAGAGAGAGAGAGAGAGAGAGACAGACAGTCAGAAACAGACAGATAGAGAGAGAGAGCGTGAGAGCGAGAGAGAGCGAGAGAGCGTGAGGAAAGTTTCCAAGATAGATAATAAAGAAGAAAATTAAAAGTTTTTATTCCTTCCAACTTTAATCTCCGAAGTCTTCCCTTCCACCACCACACTCACTCTCACATGGAATCACTGCCATCATTTCCACCACCATAGTCCCTATTCTGCCAGCAATATAGCCAACACCATAACTATCACCATACCTAACATCATTATTAACTCCAACATATAACCAGCACTATGATTAACTCTATAATCGACTTTGTAAACAATACCATAGCCAACACCATAGCTAACACCATAACCAGTACATAACCAGTACCGTAATTAAAGTCATAACCCGTGTCATAAATAGCACCATAATCAACACTATTGCCAGCACCACAATCGACACCATAACATTACCATTGACCATAACTAAAGTGAATCAGTAACGTGATAGATAAGCCATATTCACTTTAATTCTTCAAACGTAAAAAAAGAGAAAAAACAACAACAACAACAAATA
Source organism: Penaeus japonicus (assembly GCA_017312705.2). Classification (NCBI taxonomy): domain Eukaryota; kingdom Metazoa; phylum Arthropoda; class Malacostraca; order Decapoda; family Penaeidae; genus Penaeus; species Penaeus japonicus. The sequence goes on from BOPN01001011.1 coordinate 49,588, forward strand.
ATTAAACTTTAAGGAAAAGATAAATTCATTCATAATTACGTAAGACTTTCATTAAATATACTTAAACTTATTGTGTATTTTATTTACGGGAAAATATGTGGAATAAAAAAAAAAAGTTAAATAAAAACGAAGGAAGAAAAGAACACATATAGAGAAATAAAATGAAATATTCAAGATAATTTCCGTAATAGGATTTAGATTGTTGAATATTCATATATATCAGAATTCGCAAAGTCCCCCCCCACCCTACTCCAACTACCCTCCGTACCCCCCCACCCTCCCCTTAACCCCCTCCCACCCCTTCCCAAAATCTTCCTCCGCAACCCCTTCCCCCCCCACAACTCTCCCCACTCCCACTACCCTCCCCCCCCATCCCCCGCTCAACCCACTCCCACTACCCTCCCTACCCCCCATCCCTCGCTCAACCCACTCCCACTACCCTCCCTCCCCCACCCCATCCTCTCCCCCCTCCCCCTCCCCCACTCTTCCTCCGCACCAGCATCCCCCCTCCCACCCCAGAAAACTCTCCCCAACACCCCCTTGCCCCCTCCCCCACCCACCCCTCCCCCTTACCTCCACACCCATCCCTCCCCCTTACCTCCCCCCCTCCCCCCTACCCCCACCTACCTACCTTCCTGGACAACAAAATTTAAAGCGTTATTGAAGCCGCTTTTCTCTCTCTCTCTCTCTCTCTCTCTCTCTCTCTCTCTCTCTCTCTCTCTCTCTCTCTCTCTCTCTCTCTCTCTCTCTCTCTCTCTCGAGCTCACGAAGCGACAGCGGTAAGTACAGTCTAGGGTGTATGAAGCAAGAGTGACAGATGGTCCGTGACGCTTGTACGTTGTTGTTCCGAACATAACGAACGTAAGGCGACCCATTTGTCAGGACGGAAACGAAACGAAACGAAACGAAACGAAACGAAACGATATGAAACAGTATGATCTATTCGGAATTTCTCGTTTTATTTGAACGCCTAAACTTTACTATCTCCCCTCTCCTTTCTTTCCTCTCTCCCTCCTTTCTGTTCTCTCCAAAAAGTGAGAAAACAATGAAAAAGAAGAAGAAGAAGAAAAAAAAAAAAGGGAAGAAAGAATGAAAGAAAAAATGAGGCATGCCACTGCTAACTCCATCCCTCCCCCTCCCCCTCCCCCTTCCCCCTAACAAAAGATAAAGAAAGAAAAAAAAAAAAATCTTGATACACGCACGTTCTGTCATCTTTCTCTTACCCCGTTTCTCCCCCTCCTTCATCTCCCCTCCCCTCCCCTCCCCTCCCCTTTCCCTTCCCTCCTATCCTCCCAATCTTACCCTCTCCCCTTCTCCTTCTCCCTCTCCCTCCTCCTCCTCCCTCCTCCCCCATTCTCCTCCTCCTCCTCCTTCTTACCCTCTCTCCTTCTCCTCCCCCCTCACCCTTTCTCCCCTCCCCTCTTCTCCCCATTTTTCTCCCCTCCTCTCATCCCCCTTCTTACCCTCTCTCCTTCTCCTCCCCCTCACCCTTTCTCCCCTCCCCTCTCCTCCCCATTTTTCTCCCCTCCTCTCATCCCCCATCTTACCCTCTCTCCTTCTCCTTTTCTTCCCCCCCCCCCCCCCGGGATGGGGAAAGAGGGATTAGGAGGAAAAGAAGGAGGAGATAGAATAAAAAAATGAATAGGGGAAGTAGGAGGGAGGATGATAAGGGAAGGGGAATGGGGAAGAGAAAAGAGAAAAGAGAAAAAGATGGTGAAGTGAGGAGAAATGAGGAGAGAGGATAAGAGTGGGGGGTTGAGGGGAAGGGGAAAGCTGAGGAGATAATGGTGAGGGGAATGAGGTACAAGGATGAGGATAGAGGGTGACAGGTGATAGGACGGTGAGGGGAATCAAGGAGGATGAGGAGGAGGGGGAGCGAGGGGAAGGAAAGGAAGCAGGGGGAGGGGGAGGGGGAGGGGGAGGGGGAGAGGAGAGATACGTCGCCCGGTTAAACAAAGCATAACTAAAAAGGAGTGAAGAAGCATAAATGATGAGGGAGATAATCCTGAATTTATTGTCCTGACGCCCTTTTCGTCTCGTATTTATGTCGTTTCCCTTCGTGTGTGCGGATGAACGAACATACGTACATGCGAAGACACATATAGATTCAATTTAGTCACACACACACACACATACACACACACACACATACACACACACACACACACACACACACACACACACACACACACACACACACACACACACACACACACACACACACACACACACACACACACACACACACACACACACACACACACACACACACACACACACACACACACACACACACACACACACACACACACACACACACACACACACACACACACACACACACACACACACACACACACACACAACACAACACACACACACACACACACACACACACACACACACACATCACATACACACACAAAAAAAAAAAAAACACACACACACACACACACACACACACACAAACACACACACACATACAGCCATATACATACAAATCCACATATTCTACATCACTTAACAATATCTCTTACTCATCCACATAGTTATTCATCCACCAATCTACTCCACCAATCCCTCATTCTCATTTACGAATGAATGAATACGTAAGCAGCCACGTTGATGTTTACATCATGAAAACAACAGTGATAATACCCAGTACTTAAACCTTGTGTCTCGTTGGGCTTCCATGTAATGCAGGGATTAGCGTTTCGCTGGTGAAAATAATGGCTCTCCCCTCATTTCCCCCTTCGCGCGTCTCCCCTCTTCCTTGCCTTTTGCTCATTTCTCTCTCGTTCCTTTCATTCTCTTTTGGTTTTCTTTGTCATATGTATATATGTATATATGTATATATATATATATATATATATATATATATATATATATATATATATATATATATATATATATATATATATATATATGTAGAGAGAGAGAGAGAGAGAGAGAGAGAGAGAGAGAGAGAGAGAGAGAGAGAGAGAGAGAGAGAGAGAGAGAGAGAGAGAGAGAGAGAGAGAGAGAGAGAGAAAAGAGACAAAGAGACAGAGAGAGAGAGAGAGACAAAAAGACAAAGAGACAGAGAGAGAGAGAAAGAGAGAGAGAGAGAGAGAGAGAGAGAGAGAGAGAGAGAGAGAGAGAGAGAGAGAGAGGAGAGAGAGAGAGAGAGAGAGAGAGAGAGAGAGAGAGAGAGAGAGAGAGAGAGAGAGAGAGAGAGAGAGAGAGAGAGAGAGAGAGAGAGAAAGAAAGAGAGATGTTGCAGTAAGATTTTGCGCACACATAATGACCTCAAATTTCCCCTCTCCAAGATCTCCCTCGCTTTCTTGACCTGCGCTTAAGTAGAGACAGAGAGGGATAGCCTTGTATTTTTGCTTCCTCACTCCCCTTCCTCTCTCTCCTTCCCCTCCTCTCTTGTCATCTCCCTTTTCCCTCTTCCCTTGCCGTTTATACTTGTCTTCTCCCGTATCCTTCTCCCCTTACCCTCTTCTTATCTACTATTCCCTTCCCCTCTCCCCTTGCCCTCTCCTCCCCCCTTTGTCTTATCTCCTTGTCCTCTCTCTTTCCACTCTCTCTTGCTTTCTTTCTCTAACTCTCATCTCTCCCATCTTCTCTCTTTTCTTCGCTCTCTTCTCCCATCCTCTTCTCTTCCTCATTCCTCTCCTCCTTTCAAGTTTTCCTGACCCTCCTCTCCTCCTCCTCTTCCATTTTCTCCCCTCCTGTTTCGCCTCTTTCCTCCTCCTCCGCCACTTCTCTCCCTCCTTCTCTTCCACCCTCACCCCCCCCCTCTTTCCTCACTTTTCTCCTCTTTTCTCCTTTTCCTCCCCCCCCTCGTTTTCCTCCACCCCTCCTCTTTCATCATCTTTCTCCCCCTCCTCTCCCCTCCTTCCTCTTCGTCCCCACCTCCTCCCTCCTCCTACCTCTCCTCCTTCTTCATCTTCCGTGGTTGTCCATCACACGGAGCTAAAAAAACAAAAAAAAAACGACTTTGATACCTCCTTAGTTCGTCTCGAATAAAAGCATAATCTTCTTTTCTTTTTCTTTTTTTTCATTCTCTCATCCTGAATCTATTATACTCGTTTTTTTTATCTCTAGAGTTTTTCTAAAAGATATAATTTATCATCTCAATCACATCAAAGAAGAAAAAAAAGAGAAAAAATTGAAATAAATCTTTGTCTCATATTTTTTCGCTTTTTCTCTTTTTTTTCTTCTAAAAGAGGTCACTTTAGCATTGCGTGGAGAAAGCAGCGGTAGACTGTCTTAAGATGCGTGTGTGTATATGTGTGTTTGTGTGTGTGTATTTATGTGTGGATACGTGCGTGTGTGCGTTCGTGAGTGTCTGTGTGTGTGTGTGTGTGTGTGTGTGTTGTGGCATCCTTCTCGTGTGCGTTGAAACAGTTTGCTTGTGTGGTCGCGGTCATGTGGTCAGGGCGAGAGGAGGTGGTGATGATGGTGATGATGGTGGTGATGGTGATGATGATGGTGAAGATAAGAGTGAAGAGGATGGTGGTGATGGTGAAGCGGGGAAGAGAAAAAAAAGTGAAGGGAGTGAGGGGGATACTTTTGTAGTGATAGTGGTTATGATGATGAAAATGGTGATTAAGATACGGAGGATAATGAGGGAGATGGTGTTGATGGCGATGTCATTGAGGCAGGGTGGTGATGATGGTGAGGGAGAAGAAGAGTAAAAAGAGGAAAATGTGCTGAAATGGCAATATACCGAGCATTAATGGTGATAATGATGATGATGATGATGATAGTAAGGGTGATGACGGCAAGGCAGATTTCTCATGCTGATGGTGATGATAGTGATGAGTAACAATAGTGAAAAACGTCATAATTGATGAAGAAATTGATCATCATGATACTACTGTAACTATCTCCTCTCCCTCCCCCTCCCCCTACCTCAAACTCTCTCTCTCCCTTCCCCCCTCTCTCTCAACCTCTCTCTCTCTCTCTCTCTCTCTCTCTCTCTCTCTCTCTCTCTCTCTCTCTCTCTCTCTCTTTCTCCCTTCCCCCCCTCTCTCTCAACCTCTCTCTCTCTCTCTCTCTTTCTCTCTCTTTTTTTTTTCTCTCTCTCTCTTTCTTTCTCTCTCTATCTCTCTCCCCTCCTTTTCTCTCTCTCTCTCGTTTTCTCTCTTTCCTCGCTCTTCACTTCATTCATAGACTGCTAACAATTACCCCATGTCATTAATTAGGGCAATTAATAAACTCGGATGATATGCTGTGTGATTTGATTTCTGGTCATGATAATGATGACAATGATTGTAATGATGATGATAATGATTTGATAATGATTATTACCACTGCTATTGCTGCTGCTTATACTTATAATGATGATGAAGAGAATGATAATGATAATGATTATGATTATGATGATGAAATATAATACGAACCAGATACAAAATAAATATGATAATTATACTACTACTGCTACTATAAATGAAGACAATAATAACATTACTACTATCACTACTACTATTACTACTAGAATTAATAATGATGTTAGACAAATAATTGAATCATGTGCCATATATGGATTTAATGATTACATGTTAATTGCCATATCGTCATATATGCCAAATAGGGTGAAATTGATAAAAAAAAAAGCGGTGGTGCAATTAATTATAAATTCAGAATACTGATTACGGTCTAATACATGCAAATACAATAGGGTTATTAATTACGGCTTCATAATAGCAATGGTTATCACAATACAGGTTTGATATTGATTTATGAAATATTTGTATCGTCGAATTACTAATGATGATAACAGACTCACTGGCTATTTGTGTTCCTATGACGCAATTGAAACCCATAAATCACTGTAATTTTGTAATTTTTGAGTACAGACGCTTTACCGAATGGCGTAATTTCAATACGAAAATTTGGCTTTACTATATACGTTGAATAGCCAAGAATGAAATAAGGTACCTTCTTCAATTGGCTACTTTGGCTACTTTGGCTAATCTTGGACTAAACTGCGAACGAATAGCCTAAAAAACAAGCCGAAATAGCATGGCTAGTTTTGATTTTTAAACCGAGATATAGATTGAATAGTTGTATTTCTGGCTTTCGTATTCTAATGTAGCTGTCACATCTCGAATATTTTTTTTTCTGGATGGTTATGCAGAAAAAAGTGTGCTCATATTGTATCATTACTATATTATTATCAACTTTATTGCTTTTTATTATTATCCTTTCATAGTCTCTAACTAATTTTGCAACTGCGCATTCTAGTGTCCTGTGATTATAGGGAGAAATACACTGTATCTTATCATCTTATGCATCTTCCATTTGTGAAGAATATAATGGTCATAGCATTAAAAAAAATATATATTTGACTAAACTACGAACTATGAGATACTGTGCCTATCTACATATCATAAACGACCTACGATGCTATAATAGTAATAACAATGATAATCTTAGGTTGAGTCACGAATAACCAAAATTAACTGCGACATCAGGAGAATGTGACTTTTTATAGGTATGAACTCACACACACACACACACACACACACACACACACACACACACAGAGGCACACACACACACACACACACACACACAAATGCACGCTCAAGCACAGTGGCACATACAAACACATACACATACACTTACATATACGCATACACACACGAACACAAACACAAACACGCACAAACACACACACAAACACACAAATTTAATCAACCAAAATTTGACAGAATACGCAAATGAGTAATAGCAATAATACGATTATTAATGTATTAAATGTATTCAAGACGCCAATAGCCCCCCCTCCTCTCCCCCCTCCCCCTTCTCCCCTCCCCTCCCCTCACCCCAAGAAAGAAAGAAACTTAGTCAATGCTAGTAAGGCTAGTTTACAATAGTAAGACTACTATGACTCCGTGAAATGGAATAGTCAAAGACAAACCTGGACGAGATAGCAACAAGATTAGTCTCACGATATTGAAAGATAACAGAGACTATTGACATTGGCAGTCAAATTTGAGGAAATAAAAAAGATACGAGCGATAAAAATGAAAAGCGAAAAAGGAGAGAGAGAGATAAGGCAGAAAAAAAACTGTAAAAGAAAAAGGGAAATAAGATGGAAACGAAAGGAGGAAATAGGAATGATGATAAGAGAATAGGAAGGAAATGGAAATATGGGAATAAAAATTATGTGAAGAGGATTAAAAAGAACATAAATGTTGAAGAGATGAAATGCGAAGTGAAGCGATGATGTGAAATGGAATATGTACGGACAAATGCTTGGACGCAAACACACGCGGATTCAGACACACGCAAACACATGCTTACTCACAGATATAGATATTCTCTCTCTCTCTCTCTCTCTCTCTCTCTCTCTCTCTTTCTCTTTCTCTTTCTCTCTTTCTACTTCTCCCTCCTTCTCCCTCTATATCCCCCCCCTACACACACACACACGCATAAAAAAAGATAAAAGAAAGAAAGAAAAAAAGAAAAAAAATGTATATATATGTATACATATATATTCATCTATAGATAGATAGATAGATAGATAGATAGTTAGATAGATAAATAGACACACACACACAAATATATACATTTACACGTATATATGCATATATAGATTTACATACATATATACATACCTACAAATATATATATATACACATATATATGAATGCATAAAATGATATATAATTGTATGAATAAAGCGTAAGAAAAATCACAACTAAGAAAGGTAATTAAAGAAATTGGTTAATGATAGAGCAAACGATTAGCGATTTTTGTGATCGTGTCATGACATGTCGACGTTTTAAAATGAAAGGATTTAGATCTTGCGACATTTAAGTAATTAGGACAGATTTGTATCAATTTCCTTTTTGTTTCTCATACCCTATCTTTCTCTTGTATTTCCACATACACACACACACACACACACACACACACACACACACACATATATATATATATATATATATATCATTCGTGCATTTGTCCGTGTTTGTTTTTATGCTATATGAAGATATACACGCAAGCCCCATCGAATCTCATTTGCATCTTAAGCCAAGGTGCACAAAGAGGCGACTCTGAAGAATACGGGACAGGTTTTCGTTTAGTGATTCAGATGATAATCACTAATATATACGTGACGACTCATGTCAGTGCAGGTTAGAGAGAATTGTTGATATCAATTCATATATATATATATATATATATATATATATATATATATATACATATATATATATATACATATATATATATATATATATATATATATATGTATATATATATATATATATATATATATATATATATATATACACACACACACACACACACATACACACATCAAGGTGTAGACACCCTTTGAGAAATCGGTGATAACTGATTGAATCTCCTTATCACATTGCAAATGACAATCAGAGACCAGCCTTTCAACCCTTTCAATCTTTCAAACAGAGAGAAAAAATACAGGAAGAATAACCATCCTCCACCCACCCCTCCTCCCCCCACCCATATTCTCTTCCTCTTCCATCTTCTTCCCTCCCCCCCCTCAAAGAAAAAGAAGATGAAAAAGAGAGAAAGAAAGGAAGAAAGAAAGAAAAAAAAGAAAGAAAATAGAGATTCTACGTGATGCTGGGAATTATGGAGAAGAATCCATACGAATTTAGTCTAGTTCTTAGAAAGCAAGAATGGGGGTAGGGGGAAGGGGTGGGGTCAGGAAATTAAAAATTGATGATGATAATGTTAATCTGATGCTACCTATCATTATGATCATCATTATCATCATCATTACTATCATTATGATCATCATTACTATCATTATTGTCATCATTACTATCATTATCATCATCATTACTATCATTATCATCATCATTACTATCATTATCATCATCATTACTATCATTATCATCATCATTACTGTCATTATGATAATCATTATCATTATCATTACTATCATTATCATCACCATTACTATCGTTATCATCATCATTACTATCATTATCATCATCATTACTGTCATTATGATAATCATTATCATCATCATTACTATCATTATCATCATCATTACTATCATTATCATCATCATTATCATCATCATTACTATCATTATCATCATCGTTACTATCATTATCATCATCATTACTATCATTATCATCATCATTACTGTCATTATGATAATCATTATCATCATCATTACTATCATTATCATCATCATTACTATCATTATCATCATCATTATCATCATCATCATTACTATCATTATCATCATCGTTACTATCATTATCATCATCATTATTGTCAACAAAAACAACAATGATTAGTATCAGTCTTATCAATTCTTCAACCCCGTTTGTTCACCAAAAAGAAAAACAAAATGGAGCAAATCTGAACAACTAAATATGTTGTTCTTAGTATCCCACCGTCATTACCATTCTTGTTCACCAGAAATAAAGAAAGAAGAAAACTGTTCATAGTTGTTCTTGAATGGTGAAGATCTTTTTATCTCTTGTTATTTGAGAACTCTCTTCGACACAACCTTGTTCTTTGTCGACGAGATGCATGGTGAGTGAACAGTGGCTGTGTCTTTGTTTCGTTTGTTCTAATTGGTTGCCTTTCTGTGGCTGTCTGTCTCTTTGCCTGTCTCTCACTCTTTATTTATCTGATGTCTGTGTCTTTTTTACTCTCTCTCTCTCTCTCTCTCTCTCTCTCTCTCTCTCTCTCTCTCTCTCTCTCACTGTCTGTCTGTCTGTCTATTTTTCTATCTGCCTCTGTCTGTCTGTTTATCTTTCTCTCTCTGTCTCTGCCTACTCTCCCTCTCTCACTCCCTATCTCTCTGTCTTTACCTTTATCTCTGTCTGTCTGCCTGTCTCTGCCTCTTTTTCTGTCTATCTATCTATCTATCTATAAATCTATCTCACTCGCTTCTCTCTCTCTCTCTCTCTCTCTCTCTCTCTCTCTCTCTCTCTCTCTCTCTCTCTCTCTCTCTCTCTCTCTCTCTCTCTCTCTCTCTCTCTCTCTCTCTCTCTCTCTCTCTCTCTCTCTCTCTCTCTCTCTCTCTCTCTCTCTCTCTCTCTCTCTCTCTCTCTCTCTCTCTCTCTCTCTCTCTCTCTCTCTCTCTCTCTCTCTCTCTCTCTCTCTCTCTCTCCGTCTCTTCCTCTTTCTCTCTCTCTCCCTCTCCCCCTACCCTCTCTCTCTCTCACTCAAACACACACCCCTCTCGCCTCCCCCCCCCCTATCTCTCTCTCTCTCATGCCCCTCATTCCCCTATCCCTGGAAAGGATTACAGAAGTTATAATGAACAAAACCTAACAATATTTCATCCTGTCTTTTTCCAGGTACGTGTAGCACTTCCCCGCCTTCCAGCCTAGTGCAGGGAGATGTCACCATGAAATCTATATAATCAAGGTACAGTGACATGCATGTATGTTTTTTTTTTATCATAGAGTGTCTAAAAAAAAAAAAAGTACCGTACGTAAAGAGATGAAATGAAACACTAAAAAGGGAAACAGTGAATAGTGTCGCATCGAGTAATGATAGACTTGTCATCAGGTGATAAAAACGATACGGATGATCTATTTACGTTATGTCATCTCATCTGTCTTCATTTATTCGACGATTTATTTCAGTTCAATGAAGAGTGTTTTATGAATAGTACTGTCTTATCAATATTGTTTACTATCGTTGATAGTATGAATAAGATTAAGTTTTGGTGGATAATAAGAGTGAAGTGGCGATGCCATTGGACAGAATCAATCAATAAATACACACAATAAAAATTGCAATTGATTTTCATAAAATGCCATTGACGGTCTATTCCCAAAATCCTTTGTCTGATATATAATACTAATAACCTTTAAAGAAATGCCAAGTCTTCATTAAGGTACATAAATGAACACCAAAAACACATTATTTTACGGAAAGAGAGAAAGAAAGTAAACATAAAAAAAGGAAAATAATAAAAGCGAGGGCGTCCATGCAATACTGATAATGAACTATAGCTTCCAAAAAGACTAATGTAGAGCAATATCCTCTCATTGCATGATCATCTCATCCAGACTGTGCGTGGCAGGACGTGCATGATATTAGCATCATCATCATCATGGAACATTAGGTGTGTAATGACCCTTGACGCAAAAATTGTACTCATCTTAACTTTATGGGTCGGATGTCGTTTCGTCTCCGGGTTAGGTGGGCGGGTTCGGGCGTGGATCTGTGTCTGGGTGAGAGATAGATAGAGAGATAGATAGATAGATAGATAGATAGAGAAAGAGAGAGAGAGAGAGAGAGAGAGAGAGAAAGAGAGAGAGAATGAGTGAGTATGTGAGTGAGTGAGTGAGAGAAAGAGAGAGAGAGAGAGAGGGAAGGAAGGGGTGAGAGAGAGAGGGGGGGAGGCAGGGAGAAAGAGAGGAAAAGATCGGAAGGAAAGGAGAAGGGAGGGAGGAAGGTCAATATCTTTGTGTGAGAGGAGGGAGAGAGGGAGAGAAGGATGGACAGGAAGAGATGTAGGGAGAGATTGTGGAACAATGAAAGGGTAAAGAGAAAAGAAGACAGGAGGGAAATAAAACAGCAGGAGAGAAGATGAAATACACAGAGAAGGAGAGAGAAAATAAGAAAGAGAAGGATATAAAACAACAGATTCTCGACCAAAAAACTCTCGAAACACGACGACACGTGACAATAACAACATTAAAACCAACAAAACTTCACTGCACCTTCCTCGCTCTTCCTGCATTCACGCCGACCACGCACCTGCGAACACAAAAGCAAATGAGACAAATGAGAGAGAGAGAGAGAGAGAGAGAGAGAGAGAGAGAGAGAGAGAGAGAGAGAGAGAGAGAGAGAGAGAGAGAGAGAGAGAGAGAGAGAGAGGAGAGGAGAGAGAGAGAGAGAGAGAGAGAGAGAGAGAGAGAGAGAAAGAGAAAGAGAGAGAGAGAGAGAGAGAGAGAAAGAGAAAGAGAGAGAGAGAGAGAGAGAGAGAGAGAGAGAAAGAGAGAGAGAGAGAAATAGACAAAACAGACAGATAAAGCGACAGACAGAAAGAGAATGAGAGAGAAACGAAAAAGAGTGAGAAAACGAGAGAATGTTTGTGAGAGTATGTGTGATTTCGCAAGAGAGGGAGCAATAGTATATGCGTTTGTGTACAGGCAAACGTGCGTGTCTTGGGGGGGGGGGGGGGCATGAGAAAGAGAGAGAGAAAGAGAGAAACACTGTTTATGCGTGCGTGCGGGCGTAGGTGTTTATGTATGACAGCTCCGTGCTTTAGCGTATGTATTTATGTCCACTTTAAAAGACATGACACAAAGAAAAACATTTATCTGACATGACAGTCGTACAGAATCTTAAGTGTAGTTAGAACAGAAGAAAAAGAAAAAAGAAAAAGAAAGAGAAAATACAAATAAAACAAAACAGAATATACGATGACAGCGAAGTCTTTTAAAGATATATTTTTCCATTGGATTCTAATTTGGCAGATTTTTTTTTCTTTTTTCTTGTTTATTGTCAGACTCTTTTCTTTGATGTTTATTGCTTTCCTCTCTTTCTTTATTTTTCTTATTTCTCTTCTAGTTTTCTTTCTTCTTCTTTCTTTTTTCTTCTTCATTTTATTTTTGTATTTCTTCTTCTTCTTCTTCTTCTTTTGTTTCTATTATTTCTTCTTCATTCTCTTTTTTCTTCTTCTTTCTCTAACTCTCCTTCTTCTTCTTTTTCTATTTCTTCTTTATATTCCGATTTCGAGAGAAAGAGAGACGGAGACAAAGCCAAAGTGAGAAATATAGCGAGTGAGAGAGAGAGGGAAAGAGCAATCAACCAACAAAGAGACCAAAACAAAGAGAAAAAGAACGAGAGAAAGAGACGAGAACCAAGAACTGTAAAGAGGAGAGAAAGATAGAGCCATATGAGAAAGTGGGGAGACTAAAAGAGAGAAAGAGATTGAGAGAAAGACGAGAGACCACGGAACTCAGAAGAGAGATAAAGAGAGAAAGAGGAGAAACTACGGAACTGAGAAGAGAGATAGAGAGAGAAAGAGGCGAGACCAAAGAACCATAAAGCGGATGTACGAGAGAAAGAGACCGAGAGACAAACAAACGAGAAAAAGAGAAAAGACCAAATAAACGAAAAGAAAAAGATCTAGAGCGAAAGGGACTGAGAAAAGGAGACCGAGAGAAAGAAACTGACAGAAAAAGATCAAGAGAAAGAGACCGATAGAAAGTGAAAACTCCAAATAAACAAGAGGAAAAGAGATTGAGCGAAAGAGACCGAGCGAAAGAGACCGAGCGAAAGAGACCGAGCGAAAGAGACCGAGCGAAAGAGATCGAGCGAAAGAGATCGAGCGAAAGAGATCGAGCGAAAGAGACCGAGCGAAAGAGATCGAGCGAAAGAGATCGAGCGAAAGAGATCGAGCGAAAGAGACCGAGCAAAAGAGAAGAGACGAAACAAACAAGAGGGAAAGAGCAAGAGAGCGAAAGAAGCCGAGCGAAAGAGACCGAGCGAAAGAGACCGAGCGAAAGAGACCGAGCGAAAGAGAAGAGACGAAACAAACAAGAGGGAAAGAGCAAGAGAGCGAAAGAAGCCGAGCGAAAGATACTGAGCGAAAGAGACCGAGCGAAAGAGACCGAGCGAAAGATACCGAGCGAAAGAGACCGAGCGAAAGAGACCGAGCGAAAGAGGGCAAGCCCGAGAGCAACACCCGGCAGCCGACTGCCATCATCATCATTTTCATTGTCAGATATATCTGCCTTTATCGCCCGTGTGATTTAGATCATTGGCTTTATTTTGGGCCGTAATCTCCTTACGCCGTCTCTTCGCTGTCGCTCTCGCTTAATTGCTCTCTCTCGCTCTCTCGATCTCTCTCTTCGCTGTCGCTCTCGCTTAATTGCTCTCTCTCGCTCTCTCGCTCTCTCTCTTCGCTGTCGCTCTCGCTTAGTTGCTCTCTCTCTCGCTCTCTCGCTCTCTCTCTTCGCTGTCGCTCTCGCTTAATTGCTCTCTCTCGCTCTCTCTCTTCGCTGTCGCTCTCGCTTAATTGCTCTCTCTCGCTCTCTCGCTCTCTCTCTTCGCTGTCGCTCTCGCTTAATTGCTCTCTCTCGCTCTCTCTCTTCGCTGTCGCTCTCGCTTAGTTGCTCTCTCTCTCGCTCTCTCGCTCTCTCTCTTCGCTGTCGCTCTCGCTTAATTGCTCTCTCTCTCTCTCGCTCTCTCTCTTCGCTGTCGCTCTCGCTTAATTGCTCTCTCTCTCGCTCTCTCTCTTCGCTGTCGCTCTCGCTTAATTGCTCTCTCTCTCGCTCTCTCTCTTCGCTGTCGCTCTCGCTTAATTGCTCTCTCTCTCGCTCTCTCTCTTCGCTGTCGCTCTCGCTTAATTGCTCTCTCTCTCGCTCTCTCTCTTCGCTGTCGCTCTCGCTTAATTGCTCTCTCTCTCTCTCTCTCTCTCTCTCTCTCTCGCTGTCTCTCGCTCTCTCTCTCTCTCTCTCTCTCTCTCTCTTCGCTGTCGCTCTCGCTTAATTGCTCTCTCTCGCTCTCTCGCTCTCTCGCTCTCTCTCTTCGCTGTCGCTCTCGCTTAATTGCTCTCTCTTGCTCTCTCTCATCGCTGTCGCTCTCGCTTAATTGCTCTCTCTCGCTCTCTCTCTTCGCTGTCGCTCTCGCTTAATTGCTCTCTCTCTCGCTCTCTCTCTTCGCTGTCGCTCTCGCTTAATTGCTCTCTCTCTCGCTCTCTCTCTCTCTCGCTCTCTCTCTCTCTCGCTCCCTCTCTTCACTGTCGCTCTCGCTTAATTGCTCTCTCTCGCTCTCTCGCTCTCTCGCTCTCTCTCTTCGCTGTCGCTCTCGCTTAATTGCTCTCTCTCTCGCTCTCTCTCTTCGCTGTCGCTCTCGCTTAATTGCTCTCTCTCTCTTGCTCTCTCTCTCTCTCGCTCTCTCTCTTCGCTGTCGCTCTCGCTTAATTGCTCTCTCTCTCGCTCTCTCGCTCTCTCTCTTCGCTGTCGCTCTCGCTTAATTGCTCTCTCTCGCTCTCTCGCTCTCTCTCTTCGCTGTCGCTCTCGCTTAATTGCTCTCTCTCGCTCTCTCGCTCTCTCGCTCTCGCTCTCGCTTAATTGCTCTCTCGCTCTCTTCGCCGTCGCCTTCACTGTTTCCTCGCTCTCCGCTCTTCTTCGCTGTCGCTCTCGCTTAATTGCCTCTCGCTCTCTCGATCTCTCTCTCGCTGTCGCTCGCTTAATTGCTCTCTCGCTCTCTCGCTCTCTCTCGCTGTCGCTCTCGCTAGGTTGCTCTCTCTCGCTCTCGCTCTCTCTTCGCTGTCGCCTTCGCTTAATTGCTCTCTCTCGCTCTCTCTCTTCGCTGTCGCTCTCGCTTAATTGCTCTCTCTCGCTCTCTCGCTCTCTCTCTTCGCTGTCGCTCTCGCTTAATTGCTCTCTCTCGCTCTCCCGCTCTCTCGCTCTCTCTCTTCGCTGTCGCTCTCGCTTAGTTGCTCTCTCTCTCGCTCTCTCGCTCTCTCTCTTCGCTGTCGCTCTCGCTTAATTGCTCTCTCTCGCTCTCTCGCTCTCTCTCTTCGCTGTCGCTCTCGCTTAATTGCTCTCTCTCTCGCTCTCTCTCTTCGCTGTCGCTCTCGCTTAATTGCTCTCTCTCTCGCTCTCTCTCTTCGCTGTCGCTCTCGCTTAATTGCTCTCTCTCTCGCTCTCTCGCTCTCTCTCTTCGCTGTCGCTCTCGCTTAATTGCTCTCTCTCGCTCTCTCTCTTCGCTGTCGCTCTCGCTTAATTGCTCTCTCTCGCTCTCTCGCTCTCTCTCTTCGCTGTCGCTCTCGCTTAATTGCTCTCTCTCTCTCTCTCTCTTCGCTGTCGCCTTGCTTAATTGCTCTCTCGCTCTCTCGCTCTCTCTCTTCGCTGTCGCTCTCGCTTAATTGCTCTCTCTCTCTCTCTCTCTCTCTCATCGCTGTCGCTCTCGCTTAATTGCTCTCTCTCGCTCTCTCTCTTCGCTGTCGCTCTCGCTTAATTGCTCTCTCTCTCGCTCTCTCTCTTCGCTGTCGCTCTCGCTTAATTGCTCTCTCTCTCGCTCTCTCTCTCTCTCGCTCCCTCTCTTCACTGTCGCTCTCGCTTAATTGCTCTCTCTCGCTCTCTCGCTCTCTCTCTTCGCTGTCGCTCTCGCTTAATTGCTCTCTCTCTCGCTCTCTTCTTCGTCGCTCTCGCTTAATTGCTCTCTCTCTCGCTCTCTCGCTCTCTCTCTTCGCTGTCGCTCTCGCTTAATTGCTCTCTCTCTCGCTCTCTCTCTTCGCTGTCGCTCTCGCTTAATTGCTCTCTCTCTCGCTCTCTCGCTCTCTCTCTTCGCTGTCGCTCTCGCTTAATTGCTCTCTCTCGCTCTCTCGCTCTCTCTCTTCGCTGTCGCTCTCGCTTAATTGCTCTCTCTCGCTCTCTCTCTTCGCTGTCGCCTTCGCTTAATTGCTCTCTCTCGCTCTCCGCTATCTCTCTTCGCTGTCGCTCGCTTAATTGCTCTCTCGCTCTCCCGCTCTCTCGCTCTCTCTCTTCGCTGTCGCTCTCGCTTAATTGCTCTCTCTCGCTCTCCCGCTCTCTCGCTCTCTCTCTTCGCTGTCGCTCTCGCTTAATTGCTCTCTCTCGCTCTCTCGCTCTCTCTCTTCGCTGTCGCTCTCGCTTAATTGCTCTCTCTCGCTCTCCCGCTCTCTCGCTCTCTCTCTTCGCTGTCGCTCTCGCTTAATTGCTCTCTCTCGCTCTCTCGCTCTCTCTCTTCGCTGTCGCTCTCGCTTAATTGCTCTCTCTCGCTCTCTCGCTCTCTCTCTTCGCTGTCGCTCTCGCTTAATTGCTCTCTCTCGCTCTCCCGCTCTCTCGCTCTCTCTCTTCGCTGTCGCTCTCGCTTAATTGCTCTCTCTCGCTCTCCCGCTCTCTCGCTCTCTCTCTTCGCTGTCGCTCTCGCTTAATTGCTCTCTCCCACTCTCTCGCTCTCTCTCTTCGCTGTCGCTCTCGCTTAATTGCTCTCTCTCGCTCTCTCTCTTCGCTGTCGCTCTCGCTTAATTGCTCTCTCTCGCTCTCTCTCTTCGCTGTCGCTCTCGCTTAATTGCTCTCTCTCGCTCTCTCGCTCTCTCTCTTCGCTGTCGCTCTCGCTTAATTGCTCTCTCTCGCTCTCTCGCTCTCTCTCTTCGCTGTCGCTCTCGCTTAATTGCTCTCTCTCGCTCTCTCTCTTTCTCTCTCTCCATCACTTATTTTCATTCTCATTCTCTCTCTCTCTCTCTCTCTCTCTCTCTCTCTCTCTCTCTCTCTCTCTCTCTCTCTCTCTCTCTCTCTCTCTCTGTCTGTCTCTCTATCTTTTTTCATATTTTCGTTTATTTAATTCCATTTCCGATTCCCCCCCTTTTCTTCTCTTGGTTCTTCTTTGTTTCCTCTCTGCTTCCCCTTTCTTTCCTCTTTTTTTTTTCTTTTCTTTCCTCTTTCCTCGTCTAAATATCACCTTTTTTTCTGTTTACTCTTTACTTTTTCCATTTTTCACTTATATTCCTCCCTCTTACTTTATCCTCCTTCTCTTTCCCTTTGTCTCCCCCCCTTTAGCTCCCTGTTCGCCCTTCCTCCTTCTTCTTTCCCATCTCCTCTTCCTCTCCCCCTCTACTCCCTCCTTCCCCTCACTCCCTCCTCTTCCCCTCCACATCCTTCTCACTCTCCTCCCACCCTCTCCCTTTCCTCCCCCTACCCCCTCTTTCTCCTCCTCCCTCCTTCCCCTCCTTTTTCTAATTCTTCCTCCCTCCCCACTCCCCGTAACCACTCCTGCTCTCCCCTCCTTCTCCTACTCCCCACTCCGCCCCTCCCCCCTGCCCCCCACCGTCTTCTAAGTGTAACAAGGCGGGCATACATACTTCCGGCTGAGATAGGCCATATGGTAAGTTTTAAGACGCTGGGAACATCTTCAAGAAAAACAAAAGAAGGGCGCGAGGAAGAGAGAGAGAGAGAGAGGGAGAGA
>BOPN01001011.1:72500-75000 GCA_017312705.2 Penaeus japonicus
GGGGAAAATAAAGAGGGGAAAGAAGAGGGGAGAGAGGGTGGTATGAGAAAGGGGAAAGAAGTGCATAAGGAAGGCTGTCGGAAGGAAGGTAAGAGGAAGAACGTAGAAGTAGGAGGATAAGGCAGATAAGAAGGAGGAGGAGGAGAAGGATGAGAAGGATGGGAATAATAAGAAGAAGGAGGAAGAGCAGGAGGAGTCCGATGAGAAGGAAGAGGAGAACAAGAGGAAGGGGGGAGAATAATGAGAAAAAAGAGTACATGAGCATAAGTTCTGCTAACGCAGTTTGGCTCTCCCTTTCCCCTCTCTCGAGCCTCTCCGACCGACCGACAAAACCGGACTGTTTATGTCTCCATATCTCTGCCGGATGCCGATTAGCTTTTGTTTTTTTTTTCTGGCGGGAAAAGTTTTTCGCTTTTTTTTTAAATCTCCTTCTGGCTTTTTTTTCCCTCTCTTTCTTTTCCTGCACTTTTTGGGGGATTGTATGGGTCTTCTGTGCGTGTCTGAAGTGTTTATGTATGTTGGAGAGTTTGTGTCTGTCTATGGTTTTGGTGTGTGTGTATGTGTGTGTGTATGTATATATATTTAGATTTATATATATATGCATATATATATATATATATATATATATATATATATATATATATATATATATATATGCATATCTATCTATCTATCTATCTATCTATCTATCTATCTATCTATCTATATATATATATACACACACACACACACACACACATACACACACACACACACACACACACACACACACACACACACACACACATATATATATATATATATATATATATATATGTATATATATGCATATATATGTATATATATATATATATACATATATATATATATATATATATATACATATATATGCATATATATACATATATATATACAAATATTTACCTCCCTGACCGGGACTCGAACCCGCGCCGTAAGATCGACAGGCACGGTTGATACCGCTCAGCTACACGACCCGTAAAAGAGATGTTCAACCAGACGTCTTATGAGATGTCATGGACATTACCTATGTGTTCTTGCCAGAACAGTGATAGCGAGGTTTCACGAACATCTCCCACGGGCACTCGGCAGCCACGGAATCACAAATTCAAGTCCCAAATCAAGTTACCAAGGTTATATGTGTGAGAAGATGGTAGAATGCAATGCTTGTTAATATATACAAATATTTACCTCCTGACCAGGACTCGAACCCGCGCCGTAAAGATCGACGAACGCGGTTGATACCGCTCAGCTACGACCAGTAAAAGAGATGTTCAACCAGACGTCTTATGAGATGTCATGGACATTACCTATGTGTTCAAGAACAGTGATAGCGAGGTTTCACGAACATCTCCCACGGGCACTCGGCAGCCACGGAATCACAAATTCAAGTCCCAAATCAAGTTACCAAGGTTATATGTGTGAGAAGATGGTAGAATGCAGTAACGCATTTTAATATATACAAATATTTACCTCCCTGACCGGGACTCGAACCCGCGCCGTAAGATCGACAGGCACGGTTGATACCGCTCAGCTACACGACCCGTAAAAGAGATGTTCAACCAGACGTCTTATGAGATGTCATGGACATTACCTATGTGTTCTTGCCAGAACAGTGATAGCGAGGTTTCACGAACATCTCCCACGGGCACTCGGCAGCCACGGAATCACAAATTCAAGTCCCAAATCAAGTTATATATATATATATATATACATATATATACATATATATATATATATATATATATATATATATATATATGCATATTTATCTATCTATCTATACGAACATATATACATACGAAATATCCATATGGATCTATGTATAAACAGGGTATGCATGTGTGTGTGTTTGTGTGCGTTTATGTATGCCGTGTTTTTCTGCATAAGTGTACATGAATGTAAGTATATAAGCGTACACAAGTAACTTCATGTGTGTCCGTACGTCTCATGTGCGCAGAATCCCAACCTGGCAGAAGTATGCATTATCCAGCTATGGAATTATCCAATCACATGCGAACACAGCCTCAATCCCCCCTTCCCCTTCCCCTTCCCCTTCCCCTTCCCCTTCCCCTTCCCCTTCCCCTTCCATTCCCCTTCCCCTTCCCCTTCCCCTTCCCCTTCCCCTCTATCTCCCTTGTTGTACCCCATCCTACCCTTCCCCCTCCCCCTTTCTCATTCCCATTTCCCCTTTCCCCTTCCCCTCCCCTCCTCCTCTTCCTCCCTCCCCCTTCACCTTCCCCCAGTCTCCTTCCCCCCCTTCCCCTTCATTTCTTATGTTGTATCCCCCTCCCTCCCTCGTCCACATTCCTTCCCTCCCTTTTACCAGCCACCCCCTTCCCTTTCCCCTTCTTCCCCTATGCCTCCCCACCCCCCTTTATTCCCTTCTCCCCTTCTCCCTATCTCAGCGCTGGTCCTTAAGCTAGACTAAGCACCAGCTGGCTCTCATCCAGCTGGTGGCGCTGGTACGAACTCCAGTGAA
>BOPN01001011.1:82500-85000 GCA_017312705.2 Penaeus japonicus
GGGGGAAGAAGAGAGAGGGGAAGGGAAAAGAGAGAGACGAAAGGGAGAGAGGGGAGAAATGGAGAAAGTGGAGAAATGGAGAAAGTGGAGAAATGGAGAGGGGAATGAAAGGGAGAGGGGAAGGAAAGAGAGGGGAGAAAGGGAGAGAGGGGAGGAAAGAAGGAAGAAGGGGAGAGAATAAGGGAGCATTAGGTAAGGGTTAATAAAAAAAGCATTGAGGTATCAAAAGAGGGAAAGAGATGGAAGAGGGGAAAGCGGAGCAAGGAAGGAAAAAAAAAGGAGTGAAGGAGAGAGTTAGCGAGAGAAGAAGAAGAAGGACGAGAAGGAAGGAGAAAGAGAAAAGAGAGAGAGAGAGAGAGAGAGAGAGAGAGAGAGAGAGAGAGAGAGAGAGAGAGAGAGAGAGAGAGAGAGAGAGAGAGAGAGAGAGAGAGAGAGAGAGAGAGAGAGAGAGAGAGAGAGAGAGAGAGAGAGAGAGAGGGGGAGGGAAGCAAGGTAGGGAGAGACGAGGTAAGGAGGCATAAGGGGCAATGCCAATTCATGCCATTTTTAAGAGAGTTATTCTTGTTAAAGCTATTTAAGGGGAAGGTGTTTTGATTCGCTCAAACTTCTGAAGCGTTTTTGTAAAGTCTGGTTTTGGCGGAGGGTTTGTGGGGGAAGTTGCGGGGGCTTGTTCTCATGACGGGGGCCAGGCGCTGCTTTCATTTCGCTTCATTAGCATGATAATTATTCGCTATCGTCATCTTCATCTTCGTTTTTATCTTTATCTTTTTGTTTATCTCTTTCTTTAGCTTTTTCTTTTTGTTCATCTTTTTACTTTTCTCTATCTTTATCTTTATCTTCATTTTTATCTTTATCTTTTCTATATCTTTTTATTTTTTCTTTAGCTTTAGCTTTATCTTCATCTTTAGCTTTATAGTTATATTTATCGTTTTCTTTATTTTCATATTTTTCTTTATATTTATCTTCATCTTTATATCTATATTTTCTTTATCTTTATATCTTTTTATGTTTAGCTTTACTTTACCTCTACCTTTATCTTTACCTTTATCTTTATTTTTATCTTTGTCTTCATCATCATCAACATCAAGATAGTAACAGTAATGATAATGATAATGATGATAATGATGATAATGGTAATACCAATAATGACAATGATAATGATAAGAATATTGATGATATTGATAATAGTGATGATACTAATGATAATAATGATGATGATGATGATGATGATGATGATAATGATAATGATGATGATAGATGGAGAATAATGATAGAAATGATAATAATGATAATGATAATAATGATAGAAATGATAATAATGATAATGATAATAATGATGATATTGATAATACGAATGATTGTGATATCAGTGATAATTACAATAATGATAATGATAATGATTATAACGGGGATAATAAAGATAATAATAATGATAATGATAGTATTGTTATCAATGTTATTAGCATCATCATAATCATGATGACTATCATCATTATCATTATCATTACCATTATTACTATTATGATAGATATTATTACCATTGGTATCATTGTTATCATTATCAATATTATTATTATGATTATCATTATTATCATCATTATCATTATTATCAATATTTTACTGCTATTATTATCATTGTTATTATTATCATTACCATCTAATGTAACTATTGTTATTATTATCATTATCATTATTATCATTACAACTTTTAAAATCATTATAAATTTGTAGTTGAAAGGTATAAGGGACCCATTTTGATATATCTTTCATTGTTTCATTTATTTTTTATTTTTTAAGAATAAGTATACAGTTTACGGAAAAAAAGAGTGAAATGAATAAATCATTAAAGGAAAAATAGATAAATAGATATGTAGAGAAAGAGAAAGAAAAGAAAAAAAAATGGAAATGAGAGATAAATGATAAGAAAAAAAAAATGAAAAATAAAAAGAGGGAAAGAGAAACAAAACATAAAACGTTAAGAAAAGGGTGAAAAAATGATATATAAAAATAAATACCAAAAAACATTATAACGTCCAAAATACGTTAATGAAAAACATCCACAATAAAAAAAAAGACAGAAAAGAGAAGGAAAAACAAAAAACACAAACAAAAACAACCAAACAAACGCTCTAACATGAAATTCACTGCAATATCATGCACCAGCCCCCCCCCCCTCCTTGCTTTTCATACTTCAGTAAACATAAAGAGATTTCATATCTATCCACACCATATAATTTTCTACCAAAAAGGGAATAAAAAAATCCTATATAAGTATTAAAACAGCTGCAAAAACATATACTTACACTGCTATACCTTGTGTACGTAAGTTAGCATGAATTATGCCTATGCTAATTGTGTGTACACAGGAAAATATAGCTTTGGTGTACATAGTTTAAAGTGTGTATACCTGCGTGCGTAGATATAACCATCTATAAACATATAGTTATTTACAAATGATGCCATTACGTATATTGGTTGAAAAAGATCATATAAATAAAAA
>BOPN01001011.1:100000-102500 GCA_017312705.2 Penaeus japonicus
ACACATACACACAAAGACACACACACACACAAACACACATACAAACAAACACACAAACAGAAAGACACACTCAGAGACACACACACACGTACACGCACATGCACACACCAATACCCCCCCCCCCACACACACACACAACAGTACCCCTCCCACTACTCCCTCCCTATACAACAACATTCATACAATTAACTTCAAGAAAAGCGACAAAAAAGACAATAGTTATGATGAATAAAAAAAATATATATATATTACAAAAAAAGTCGTCTCTCTCCCTTCTTCCCAAATTATCTCTTGTTCTCTTTTTCCTTAATTTCCTAATTTCATCATGTTTTTTTTCTTCTTCCTTCCTTGTCTCCTTTTGTACTCATATTTTTCTTTTCTCTCTCTGCTATTGTTTATCTTCCGTAATGTCTTTCTTTTTCGCTGTTGCAGTAGCTTCATAGATCAGTGTTTACTTGTTTACACAACAACGATGCGTCAGCGGTTTTTTTTTTTTTCTTCTTCTTCGTCCTTGATTTTATCTTTCTCTTACGTGTTGTAGGTCTTGCAATTAAAGGCTTGGGTTGATGGTGCATTTTTTGGTATTTTCTTTCTTTCTTGATGTATATCTATTCTATTTATTTTTTTTATTTATTTTTATTTTTTATTTTATTTATTTATTTTTTTTTTTTTACTTTGTTCCCTTTCTCGATTTCTATTTGCATTTTTCTTCATCTTTTGTTTAATTCTCGTACCTTCTATCACACACTCTCTCTCACTTTCTCCCTCCCTCTCTCTCTCTGTCTTTCTCTCTCTCTCTCTCTCTCTCTCTCTCTCTCTCTCTCTCTCTCTCTCTCTCTCTCTCTCTCTCTCTCTCTCTCTCTCTCTCTCTCTCTCTCTCTCTCTCTCTCTCTCTCTCTCTCTCTCTCTCTCTCTCTCTCTCTCTCTCTCTCTCTCTCCATGTGTGTTCGAGTCTGTCCGTCCGTCTCTCTACTTCATTGCCACCACCTGCCTACATCCATTGCCTACTTCCATCATGTAATTCATTGTTTGAATCTCTTTTGTCTTCAGCTTTTCCCATCTTTATTTTGCTTCCTCTTCCTCAATCCCTTGTTTTTCCTCCTCCTCTTTTATTTCTCCTTCCTCCTCTTCCATATTTTTTTTTCTCATCTTCATTATCTTTCTGCTCCTCCTCCTGTTTCTCTTCTTCTTCCTCTCTTTTCTTATTCCTCCTCATCTTGCTTTCCCTCCTCTTATTTTTTTTCTTCTTCTTCCTCCTCCTCCTCCTCCTCGTCATTTTCCTCCCCTTCTTCTTCTTCCACCACCTCCTCCTCCTCCTCCTTCTCTTCCTACTCGTCATCTTCTTCCTCTTCTTCCTCCTTCTCCCCCCCTCCTCCTCCTCCTCCTCCTTCTCTTCCTACTCGTCATCTTCTTCTCTTCTTCCTCCTTCCCTCCTCTTCCCCCCCTCCTCCTCGAATAGGAAACCATAGCGAGTCACCAAATGTTTCATCGCTTTATATAAACAAACAATAAAACACAAATAGCGGTCATAATGTCCCATATCTTTCTCATATACTTTTTCTTATCAATCTGATATTAATATTACCATTTCTTCCTTATCACTTATCTTGTTTGGTCTACGTTTGTAAGCCATTACAATAACATTTAGTCTGTAGAAATAAATGTTTTTTGTACATGTTGTAAAGTTTACTGTATATGAGGGCGTGTGTATGTGCTAGTGTGTGAGTTTGAGTGCGAACGAATGTCTGCGTGTGTGTATGCGATAGTTTGTGTGGACGATTGTATGACTCTTTGTGTATGTCTGTAAGGACGGAAATAGCTGCACAAACTACAACTATCTATAACAACGACAACTGCAACATTAACATCACAACACTTGAACGACAGCAACACAAACAGCAAGAACAATATCAACGGCAACACCTACAACAACAACAGCAAAACCAACAACAATGACAACACCTACAATGATAACAATAGCAACAATATCTACAACAACAACAACAAACAACAATGCCTACAACAACAACGACAAAACCAACAATGCCTACAACAACAACAACAAAACCACCACCAACAACAACAAAAACTACATCAACAACAACAAAAACAACAACAACAACAAAAACTACAACAACAACAACACGGAAGGAGCGCCTGCCGCCAAAGACACAAGGGAGAATGTTACGGGAAAAGGCCCTGCAGAGAGAGAGAGAGAGAGAGAGAGAGTGAGAGAGAGAGAGAGAGGGTTGC
The DNA here is from genome assembly GCA_017312705.2 of Penaeus japonicus. NCBI lineage: Eukaryota > Metazoa > Arthropoda > Malacostraca > Decapoda > Penaeidae > Penaeus > Penaeus japonicus. The sequence continues at coordinate 102,254 of BOPN01001011.1, forward strand.
GCACCGTACAGCTGTTCGCGCGAGGCGTGTGTGGGCGTGTGAGGTGGGGGGTGGGGGATGGGGGAGGAGGAGGAGGAGGAGGAAGAAGATGGGGAGGAGGGTGGAATGGGTGGAATAGGGAGGACGGGGGTTAAGGGGAAGAGGTAGAATGTGGGAGGGAGGGAGGGAGGGAAAGAGGGAGTGAGGGAAAGAGGGAGGGAGCTAGAGAGGGAAAGAGGGAGGGAGGGAGGAAGGGAGGGAAGGAAGG
>BOPN01001011.1:147500-152500 GCA_017312705.2 Penaeus japonicus
CTTTCCTTTATCATCTTCCCTCTTTCTTCTCCCTTTCCCCCTCTTCCTCTTCCCTTCTCCTGTCCTATCTTATTCCTTTCCCCACCTCTTCCTCTATCCCTCCCCCCTTCTCCTCCTCATCACCACCCATATTCCTCCTCCCTTGTTCCTTTTCTCCCTTCATCCCCTCTCCTTCCTCCCCCCTCCTCCCCTCTCCCTCCTCCCTACGTAGAAGAAAGAGGAGGAGGAAGAAGAGGTAAATTCCACGCGCTCGCATAAACTAGTGGATGCAATTTTCTCACGCCTACCAGCTTCCCAGCAGTAGAACCGTACCCTCCCTCCCCCCTCCCTCCCCCCTCATGCCTCAGCCTCTCCCTCTCTCTCTCTCTCTCTCTCTCTCTCTCTCTCTCTCTCTCTCTCTCTCTCTCTCTCTCTCTCTCTCTCTCTCTCTCTCTCTCTCTCTCTCTCTCTCTCTCTCTCTCTCTCTCTCTCTCTCTCTCTCTCTCTCTCTCTCCTTTTTCTTCTCATCCCTCCTGTCTCCTCTTGTTCTTATTTCTTTCTCCCTTTCCTCTCCTCCTCCTCCTTCTTCTTCTTCTTCTTCTTCATCCTCCCTTTATCTTCTTCATTCTCCTTATCATTAAATTTTCCGTCTTCACTTTCTTAGACTTCTCATGCCATATGCTCTACCACCATCACCACCTCCTCCTCCTCTTCCTCTTCCTTCTCCTCTTCCTCTTCCTTCTCCTCCTTCTCCTCCACCTCCTCCTTCTCCTCCTCCTCCTCTTCCTCCTCCCCCACCTCTTCCTCCTTCTCCTCCTCTTCCTCCTTCTCCTCCTTTTCCTTCTCCTCCTCCTCCTCCTCCACCTCCTATTCCTCCTCCCCCCTTCTCCTTCTTCTATTCCTACTTCCTCTATTCTCCCCCACCTTCTCCTTTTCCTATTCTTCTAGAGATAGATAGATGGATAGATAGATAGATAGAGATAGAGCGAGAGCGAGAGCGAGCGAGAGCGAGAGCGAGAGCGAGAGAGAGAGAGAGAGAGAGAGAGAGAGAGAGAGAGAGAGAGAGAGAGAGAGAGAGAGAGAGAGAGAGAGAGAGAGAGAGAGAGAGAGAGAGAGAGAGAGAGAGAGAGAGAGAGAGAGAGAGAGAGAGAGAGAGAGAGAGAGAGAGAGAGAGAGAGAGAGAGAGAGAGAGAGAGAGAGAGAGAGAGAGAGCGAGAGAGAGAGAGAGAGAAAGATGGGCATGGGTTGATGGCCTCTGAGGGTGGAACTATAATGGTTTTGTCACAAGCATAGAGGCGTGAAATTAGCCCCCTTCTTGAGAGAGGGGAGATGAGAACAGACGGAGAGGGGAGAGGGTAGCAGGGGAGGTAGGGGGGAGAGGAAAAATGGGAGAAGAAGGGAGAGGGAAGAGGGTAGCAGGGGAGGTAGGGAGGAGAGGAGAAATGGGAGAAGAAGGGAGAGGGGAGAGGGTAAGAGGAGGGGAAAGAGGGGTGGCGGAAATGTGAGAAAAGGGGAGAGATGGACGGTAGAGGGTAAGCGGAGGGAAGAAATGGGAGGTAGGGGGAGGGGAAACGTGGGAGAAGAAGGGAGAGAGGTAAGAATAGGGGAGAGGGAGGGAGGAGGGGAGAAGGAGCGGGGAGAAGAACGATTGAAGAGAGGGAGAGGATTAAAGGAGGGTAAGGGAGAGAGTAGAGAAAGGCAAATGGATGGGAGAAAGAGAGAGGGCTGAGTGGGAAAGAGAAGGCTGTGAGATGGGAGAAGAGGGGAAAGGATATGAAGGACGGAGAGGGGAGGGAGAGAGAGAGGGAGAAAGAGAGAGATAGATAGAGATAGATATATATATATATACATATATATATAAATATATATATATATATATATATATATATATAGAGAGAGAGAGAGAGAGAGAGAGAGATAGATAGATAGATAGATAGATAGATAGATAGATGGATAGATTGATAGATAAATAGATAGATAGATGCACTTAGTAGTTACACTTAGTAGATGCACTTAGTAGATGCGCTTAGTAGAGGCCCTTAATAGATGCTTATAGTAAATTCACTTAGTAGATGCACTTAGTAGATGCACTTAGTAGATGCACTAGTAGATTCACTTAGTAGATGCACTTGGTAGATGCACTTACTAGATGCAATTAGTAGATGCACTTGGTAGATGCACTTAGTAGATGCACTTACTAGATGCAATTAGTAGATGCACTTACTAGATGCAATTAGTAGATGCACTTGGTAGATGCACTTAGTAGATGCACTTACTAGATGCAATTAGTAGATGCACTTACTAGATGCAATTAGTAGATGCACTTGGTAGATGCACTTAGTAGATGCACTTACTAGATGCAATTAGTAGATGCACTTGGTAGATGCACTTAGTAGATGCACTTACTAGATGCAATTAGTAGATGCACTTACTAGATGCAATTAGTAGATGCACTTACTAGATGCAATTAGTAGATGCACTTGGTAGATGCAATTAGTAGATGCACTTACTAGATGCGCTTACTAGATGTGCTTACTAGATTTACTTACTAGAAAAAGTGTCTGTATAATGTTCACACAAAGTCTGATGTCATTTTCCATCCGATGATAACATTTTCAATTATATTTTTTGCGAGGAATAAAATGCTTTTATTTCTCAACATGATCAAATGCAAATGAAGAGCGCTGTGGCTGGTTGTGTGTTTGGGGACGGGGGGGGGGGGGGGGTGTGTGTGTGTGTATGCTTGTGTGTGTGTGTGTGTGTGTGTGTATGTGTGTGTGTGTGTGTGTGTGTGTGTTTGTGTGTGTGTGTGTGTGCATGTGTATGTGTGTGTGTGTGTATGTCTGTGTGTGTGTGTTTGTGCGTTTTGGTGAGGGAGACGAAGGGCGTGAGTCTGTGTAAGGGGAGGGGGAGGGTAATGTGTGTGTGTGCGTGAGTGTGTGTGCATTTTAGGGAAGGGGGATTAGAGGGGGGGGGGTGTAACGGAGTCTGTGTCTGTGAGGGATGGGAGAAGATAGAAGTTGTGCATGTCTGTCTGTGTGTGAAAACAAACACCCCCCCCCCCCACACACACACACACAAACAAATCAATTTAAACATAATCACCAACAACAAAATCATACACGCAAAAAACAACAAAAAACAATATCAACTACAATATCACCCCCCCTATCCCCCCCCCCCCAAAAAAAAAAAAAAAAAGGTTTCCCAGTTTCTCGAAGGAGAAGGGACAAGAAGCCAATAACTCCTGGCCGCTGCGAGGTCAGGAGAGGTCAGCGCTGCCAGGAGAAGGTCAGGAGTTATGAGGTTATGAGGAAAGGTTTATGAGGTGGGGATGTTGGGGTGTGGATTATGAGGTTATCGAGAAGAGAGGGAGACTGTTATGAGGAATATGAGGAAGTGTGTGAGGTTATAAGGGGGGGTTATAAGGGAGGGAGTTATGAGGAAGTTCTAATGAGGAGGTTATAATGAGGAGGAAAAGAAGGAGTAGGGAGGAGGAGGAGGAAGAGGAAGAGGAAGAGAAGGAATAGGGAGGAGGAAGATGAGTCGAGGAGGAAAGAGAAATAGAGGAGGAAGGAGAAGTAAAGGAAGAAGGAGGAGGGTTAGAAGGAGGAATAGAGGAAAGAGGAATAGAAGAAGAAGGAAGAGGGGGAGAAGGAGGAATAGAAGATGGAGAAAGGGGGGGGGTTGGAATAGAAGAAGGAGGAATAGAAGAAGAAGGAGTAGGAGGGAAAAGGAAGAATAGAGGAAGGAAGAATAGAAGATGGGGAAGGGGGGGGGGGAGTGAAATAGAGGAAGGAGGAATAAAAGAAAAAGGGGGTAGGGAGAAAAGCAAGAATAGAGGAAGGAGGAGGAGAAGAAAGGAGAAGGAAGAAAAGGAGTTACAAGGAGTTTATGAGGAAAAAGTTTATGAGCACGATCAGCTTAGCATCAGGATGAGGATGTTAAGGATAAAGAGAGACTTAACAAGGATGGATAGATCAGTAGGATGGGATGGATATCAGGATTAGGATGAAGGATGAGAAGGATTAGGATAAAGGCTGACCCACGGAGGATAGATCGATGGATGGATAAGGGAACAAATACATAGTTACTTATATAAGATAAATGAATTATTGTTTGAAGGAACAGATTGTTTGAAGGAACAGACAGATAAATGGATATAAGTGATATATGGAGATAAGCGATATCTGGATGAATATAGGAATGATCAGATAGACAAATAGATGCATTAATAAATATATGAATAAACACATAAATGAATAAAAGGGTAAGTAAATGATTGAATACAAAAGAGCCAGAATCCTGCCAACATTTCTTCCTTCCTCTTTTTCCCCTCTTCCCCCCCTTTCTACTTCCCCTCTCTCCTCTCCCCTTTCTCTGCCCGCCCCCCCTTTCGTCCCTTCTCCTCTTACTTCCCCCCCTCCCCCTCCCCCCTCCCCCCTCCCCCCCTGTCTCCTGCAAGACAAGCACGAACAGAGATTAACAAGATGCGCCTCCGTATGCAAATTAGGAAGGCGCGTGTCTGATAGGCCTGGGAGAGAAGAGGGAGGAGGGAGGAGGGAGGAGGGAGGAGGGAGGAGGGAGGAGGGAGGGGGAGGGAGGAGGGAGGAGGGAGGAGGGAGGAGGGAGGAGGGAGGAGGGAGGAGGGAGGAGGGAGGGAAGGAGGAGGGAGAGGGGAGGAGGGGGGGGGGGAGGAGGAGGAGGGGGAGGAGGGGGAGGAGGGGGGGGAGGGAGGAGGGAGGGGGGGGGGGGGAGGAGGAGGGGGAGGGAGGGGGGGAGGGAGAGAGGGAGGAGGGAGGAGGGAGGAGGGGGGAGGGAAGAGGGAGGGAGGGAGGGAGGGAGGGAGGGAGGGAGGGGAGGGGGGGGAGGAGGAGGGGGGAGGAGGAGGGGAGGGGGAGGGGGGGGAGGAGAGGGAGGGGGAGGGGGAGGGGGAGGGGAGGGAGGGAGGGAGGGGGGAGGGAGGGAGGGAGGGAGGGAGGGAGGGAGGGAGGAGGGAGGAGGGGAGGGGAGGGGCAGGG
>BOPN01001011.1:167500-170000 GCA_017312705.2 Penaeus japonicus
ATATTGTTGCAAGATAGAAAATTATAAAGTCATTTTCTTCATCAAACTTATTATACAATTCACGTTCTAAAACACCGATCTGAACGGTGAGTAATCCATGCTTGTCAAAATGGCGAAGTTATTGCATAAGATTGATATCAATATCATGAATTTCATCCAATAGTACCAATGGCAACAATGACAGCCAAAGATCCTTCACATACGAATACCAACACATCTCCCTCCGTCCCTCACCCCTCCCTCTCTTCCATTTCTTTCTCTATCTACTCTCTCACTCCTTATCTTAAACTCCTTCCTTCTATCCCACACCCACTCCCTCCTTCTTTCCCTTTCCTCCCTCCCATTCCCAAAGTCGTACATACACACATCCTCCTTCGCTTCCTACTCTGTTCTCTCTTCTTTCTTTCGCCTCCTCCCTTCCCCCCTCTCTTCCTTCTATCCCATCTCTATCTCTTTCTCTCTCTCTCACTCTCAATTCCTGCACCTTCCATCCTTACCTACTTCCCTCCGTCCCTCCCTCCCTCTCTCCCTCTCTCCCTCCCTCCCTCCCTCCCTTCCTCCGTTCCTCCCTCTCTCCCTCCCTCTCTCCCTCCCTCCCTTCCTCCGTTCCTCCCTCTCTCCCTCTCTCCCTTCCTCCCTCCTTCCCTCCCCCCTCCCTCCATCCCTCTCTCCTTCCCTCCGTCCTCCCTCTCTCCCTCCCTCCCTCCCTCCCTCTCTCCCCTCCCTCCCCACCACCCAAGACAAGGCAAGTGTAAATAAAAAGTGACGTCTATGTTTGTTATTGCGTAATGGAAATAGCGGTCAAATCCATGTCCCGGGAATTAGATTAATCGTGAGAGTGTATATAGAGCTGTGTCTGGGGGTTGGGAGGGGTGAGAATGAGAAGGTAAAACGTTTTTATTTTATATTTTGGCGATTTTTTAAATCTTTATATCTTTTTTTTTATTGTATCTTATCTTTTTATGGCTACACTGGTAGATATAGAGACTGAAGAAAGAGAAAGTTGGGAGAGGAGAGATAGAGAGAGAGCGTCGTGTGTGTGAGAGAGAGAGAGGAGGAGGAATATATATATATATATATATATATATATATATATATATATATATATATATATATATATACATACATATAAATATATATATATATATATATATATATATATATATATATATATATATATATATATATATACATACATATATATATATATATATATATATATATATATATATATATATATATATATATATATATATATATATATATATATATATATATATATATATATATATATATATATAAATATATATATATACACACACATATATATATATATATATATATATATATATATATATATATATATATATATATATATATATATATATATACATACATATATATATATATATATATATATATATATATATATATATATATATATATATATATATATATATATATATATATATATATATATATATATATATATATATAGATAGATAGATAGATAGATAGATAGATAGATGATAGATAGATAGATAGATAGATAGATAGATAGAGAGAGAGAGAGAGAGAGAGAGAGAGAGAGAGAGAGAGAGAGAGAGAGAGAGAGAGAGAGAGAGAGAGAGAAGATAGAAAGAATGAAAATTAGAAAAAAGAGCAAGTGTAATACATCTCTGAATTTTCTCAATTCAAAAACATCGCCATCCGAATACATATTCATTAAGCAAATATGAAACGTCAGATTAAAAAGACAATAAATACGAACAAACTAAAACAAGCTGGTAAACTCTCTCTCTCTCTCTATCGTTTTTTTTTCTCTCTCTCTCACTCTCTCTCTCTCTCTCTCTCTCTCTCTCTCTCTCTCTCTCTTTCTCTATCTCTCTCTCTCGAGGAAGTATTGTAAAACATTTTAGACCACATATTTGGATGTTTGAGGCAATTATTTGTTGTGGTGACTTTTTAACATGATTACCATATTCAATTCTTTTAAGGCATAGATGAGATTCTATAGCTTTATAGTTAAATGAATTGAAGCTGCCTTTTATCAGGCAACATATGCTAAAGTTATTTCATCTACCATTTTCCTGTTTTTTTGTGAATGCAAATATCTGTCAGAGTTCATAGTATACATTATCGACACAGACACTTGGCAACCACATTTAATCTTTAATGTTATTGTATTATTGATTGTAGACTATATTGATATATATTATTTTTTTGTTGAGCAGTTGAGTGTCATGTTTGTGATTTGACCTCATGTGTGCATGTAGTGTATTACATGATTTTTCTCATTTTTGTTTGTAGCCTCATGCACTATGCATGAAAAACAAAGTTTGGTTCCTGTCTTCAGAGGATACTACCCTCTGATTTTAGATGATTATAGGAAGAATTTCAGGTGATGTTGATGGTGGGGATAACTCCAAGGATAAGAAAGAAAAACCTTGGAATAACCTTCATGACACATGACTTCTTTGGAAGCTGTGACCTGCATTTT
>BOPN01001011.1:175000-177500 GCA_017312705.2 Penaeus japonicus
GTTGGAGTGAGGGCTGCTCCTCCTCCGAGGAGCGAGGTGTTGCTCCTCTGCTCCCCGAGAGGAGACTCTCTACCACAATGTGTGACTTGTCTGAGGAGATGTGTGAATCAAAGTGTTTTCTTGTGACATGTGACATTTGGAATGTGATGAGTGAAGTGTTGCATCAATATATAGCTCTTGCAAAGGGAAAGACAAAACAACAATGTTATGTCTAGCGTGAGAGGGGTAGACAGATAGATGAAGCAACGAGCGTACGTATATGTATGTATATATGTGTATGTGGTAGAATATATATATAACAATTACAGCAGACATAAAATATGTAAATACAGTGGTTACAAGATGGAAAAAAGAGAGAGAGGGGAGAGAAAGTGGAGAAGGGAAAGAGAGAGTGGAAGGGTAAGGGAAAAAGAGAAAGGAGAGAGAGGGGATAGAAAGGAGAGATAAGGAAAATAGAGAGAGAGAGAGGGAACGAGAAAGAGAGGGAGAGCGAAGAGAGGGGGATGGAGAATGGGTAGAGAGAAAGGAGAGGGAGAGGGAGAAAGCGGAAAGGGTATGGATTAAATGGAGAAAGAGAAAGGGGAAGGGATAGAGAAGAGGGGAGATAGAAGGGGAAGGAAAGAGAGGGAGGGAAAAAGGAGAAAGGAGAAATTGGGAAGAGGGAAAGGGGAAGTAAGGGAATGTGGGAATAAGAGAGATGGTGTGGGAAAGAAAGTGAAGAGAGAGAGAAAAAGAAACGGAGAAAGAGAGAAACAGAGAGAGAGAGAGAGAGAGAGAGAGAGAGAGAGAGAGAGAGAGAGAGAGAGAGAGAGAGAGAGAGAGAGAGAGAGAGAGAGAGAGAGAGAGAGAAAGAGAGAGAGAGAGAGAGAGAGAGAGAGAGAGAGAAAGAGAGAGAGAGAGAGACGAAGAAAGAGATCATAAAGAAAGAGAGAGAGAGAGAGAGAGAGAGAGAGAGAGAGAGAGAGAGAAAGAGAAGGAAAAAGACCTAGAAAGAAAGACTGAAAGAGAAAAGAAAAATGAAATAAAGAGATAAGAGAGAGAGAGAGGGAACGCTATACTCAGGACCTCATTTGAACGTCACTAAGATATTACGCTGTAGTGTTACGCTCGAATATTTAATTACACGAACATAATCAAATATCCGGATAGGCCCCTGTGTTTAATTATGGGCCGGCGAGTTAAGCTGGTCTTTGTGGCTTTGTGAACATCCACTTAACCCCTTCTCTTTCGCTCTCGCGGCCTCGCTCGTTCTCGCATTCTCTTTCGCTCTCGCGTTCCTCTTTCGCTCTCTCGTTCTATTTCACTCTCGTTCTCTTTCACTCTCAATGTCTTTTTCGCTCTCTCGATCTCTTTCGCTCTTTCGGTCTCTTTCTCGCGTTCTCTTTCGCTCTCGCGTTCTCTGTCTTTCCCTTTCGTTCTCTCATTCTTCTTTCGCTTTCTCTTTTTTTCCCTTTCGTTCTCTTTCGCTTTCTCTTTCTCTTTTCGGCTCCCTTTTTCTCTTTCGTCGTCTCTTTCCCTTTCTCCTTCTCTTGACCCCCTCCGCTCTCTCTCCCTCCCTCCCTCCCTCTCTCTCTCTCTCTCTCTCTCTCTCTCTCTCTCTCTCTCTCTCTCTCTCTCTCTCTCTCTCTCTCTCTCTCTCTCTCTCTCTCTCTCTCTCTCTCTCTCTCTCTCTCTCTCTCTCTCTCTCTCTCCCCTCTCCCTCCCCTCTCCCTATGTGTATTAGTATTTTTATACATAAGTTGACTAGATATACCTCCTTGCTCTCTCTTAGTTAGATAGTTAGACAGATAAATAGACAGAGAGACAGACACACAGACAGATAGTCGAACAAACAGACAAACAGACAGACTGACAGACAAACTGACAGACAAACAAACAAACAGACAGACAAACAAACAGACTGATAGACAAACAGACAGACAAACAGACAGACAAACAGACAGATTGACAGACAAACAGACAGATAGTCAAACAGACAGACTGACATACAAACAGACAAACAAACAAACAGCCAGATAGTCAAACAGACAGACTGACAGGCAAACAGACAAACAGACAGACAGATAGACGGCAACGTTAGAATAAAACACAGACACAACAAGAAACGAATAACGGATCGCGGCGAATCGAATGCCACAGGAATTCTCACTAGACGAAGCAAAAAATGAAATGGATATCTTTATTTTTTCTCTGCCTACCTCTCACTCCTCTCTCCTCCTTTTCGGTTTCTTCTTCTTTTCTATCTTTCGGTATTTCGCTTTTCCCCTCTTTCTCTGTTTTTTTTTCTCTCTTTTACATTTTTTTTTATCTTTCTCTTTCCATCTGCATTCTTCTGTTTCTGTCTTTCCCTTCAATCACCTCTCTTTTCCTCTCTTCCATCTCTTTCTTTCTCTTTCTTTCTCTCACTTCCCCATCTTTTCCCTTTTTCTCTCTCTACCTGTCTCTTTTTTCCACTTTCTCTCTCTACCCCTCACATTCCCCCTCTTTCTCTCTTTTCCCC
>BOPN01001011.1:190000-195000 GCA_017312705.2 Penaeus japonicus
ATCTTTATTATTATTATAATTATTATTATCACTATTATTATTATTATTATTATTATTATTATTATTATTATTATTATTATTATTATTATCATTATCATTATTAATATTATTATCATTATTATTATTATTATTATCATCATCATTATTATTATTATTATTGTTATTATTATTATTATTATTATTATTATTATTATTATTTTATTATCATTATTATTATTATCATTATCATTATTATCATTATTATCATTATTATTATTATTATTATTATTATTATTACTATAATACTTATTATCATCATTGGTATTATCTTTATTATCATTATCATCATTATCATTATCATTGTTATTTTGATTATCATGATTGTTATTTTGATTATCATGATTGTTATTATTATTGTTATTGATTAATATCACTCTTCATATCATTATTTTTATCGATAATTTATCGATGATAATTATTACCATCATTATGATTATTACCATACTCATCATCATAGCTACATTGTTCATCATCATCATCGTCATTATAATTTTCATCACATCATATCATCATCATATTGAAAATCTAACAGTCGTTTTGTTCTGTGTCTGATCACGTGATGTTCAATTACCCCTTTGATGTTCATTTGATGTTCTTGTAATTTTCACATTTCTCGGCTGTCTTCATCATCACACCATCTTGTAATTGGTCAGAAATGTTATGTAACTGTGTGTTTTAAGCTGAACAAAAGCTGCCTATTTTGATGACATTTTCTTCGTATTTCGTATGTTAATTAAGAGTTTACTTTTGAGTGGTTAGAAATAAATATATATATATAAAAAGGATTTGGGATGTTAAGATAAAATGTTCGTGATATTTGTGTAGTTATTGTCACGGTTTCGCGTGTAAAGCTGTTTGTTTTGCGTAGTATATTAATGCACGTGCCGAATATAACTCATGGAGGTTTGTTTACATCCGTCACGTGGTCAAACCCTCTCCCCTCCCCCTCTCTTCCTTTGTCTAACCCCCTCCTTCTCCCTTCTTCCTCCCTACCCCTCTCTTTCACCTTTCTCCTCCACCCTTCCCCCTTTCGTTCTTTGTCTCACCCCCTCTACCCCTCTGCCCCTTTTCCTCCCTATTTTCCCTCTCCCCTTTCTTATCTCCCCTTCCCCCTCCCCGCCTCTCCTCCCCCACTTCCCACTTCCCCCTCTCCCCCTCCCCCACTAACTCCGCCCTCCCCTGTCTCTTCTTTTACTCGTTATGAATCATATGTCGTGTTGAAACGTTAATCTCCAGAGCGTTTTCATAAGAAGAGTCACGCATATTCCTGACCCATCTCCGGTGACGCGGGGGAGGGGGAGGGGGGAGGGGGGAGGGGTAGTAGTAGTAGGGAGGGGACAAAGGGGAGGGGAGGAGGGGGTCAGCATCGCACCTGGAATCGGCACCTCTTGGCTCTTCCGGCACAGCAGACTGGCACACCTTTACGAACGAACGCACACACAGACGCACACACGCACGCACTAACACAAACACACACACACACACGAGGGAACGAAGAAGGGGGGAGGGTTCCAAAGCTCTCTTTTAGACGGCCTGTTCGTCAAGTCCAGTTCTGAAGGTCTTCTAAAGTCTTTGAAAAGTTGGCATCGAAGTGTGTCGAACTGTGGTAGATGGAGTGATTTTGTGTCCATTTTTTTTTAAGTGATTGTGATTTCTTTATAAAGAACTGTGCTTGCCTTTAAGAAAATAATGTCATATATCTGTATAATTTTCTTTAAAAAAAGAAAATCTATCGGAAATATCGTTTGTTTTTGCGTGTATATAGCGAGTGTTGATAATTTTTTTTGTCTTTATCTGGTACGACATGTGAAATGCAATCCGTTTTAGAAAACAAAAGTTATTCACACACATGAAAAAAAAAAAAAAAAAAAAATATATATCATAGTGAATTCCTAATACGAAAAGTGGTATCCAAGTGCATTAAGAAGTACAACAAACACTAATTCTTTAATGACAGCGAAAACAATCCCTCAAGATGGCAAACCAGCTGATCGCACCGCCAAGAAAATGTTTTAAGACATGAACTACGCCAATTTCTTGAAGATAATCCGGTGAATTACGAAAGTTTTTTTTATATCATTGTTCTTAATTGTGTTACAAAGTGCAGCGATCAGGTGATTCTTTTTAAGGGGACCACTTAGAAGAAGCTTTTAAGCTAATGATACTGATATCTACTCTTACCTTAGTCGTGTTGATAACGTGTTTGGAAAAGATCAGCTGTTCAGATCAGCTGTGATGGAGTCTTGTGTTTTTTTCCTTCTATCTCTTTCTTCTTTCGTTCTTTTTTTTTTTTTTTTTGTCTCTTCTCGTCCCTTCTTTATCTTCTCTTTCTTTCGTTCTATCTCTTCCCTTTCTCTTTCTTTTTAAATTCTTTCTCGTCTTTCTCAATTATCAGTTTTTCTTAACTCCTTGAAACACTTGAAATTTGTTATTCTCTCTCGAGATTTTTCACAGGTCACGAAGGTCAAAGGTCACATTGACTCAACTAAAACCAAAACGAAAACAAAAAAGTCACAGAACTCCTTATAGGATTTTCTCCCTTTTTCATCTTTCCTATTCCTCCTTCTTAAAAAAAGGGAGAAACAGGAAAATGAAAAACACTTACAAATTCCTTTCCCACAAAACACATTAAGTTTCGACAAGGTCACAGTGAGGCCAAGATAAGGTCACACTGAGTTTAAAAGAATGGGATAAAGAAGGAGAAAGGGGTACTAAAAAGAGGCAAAAGAGAGAATAATAATAAAGAAGAGACAGAGATATGGAAGAATAGAAAAGAGAAATGAACAAAAGTAAACAAAGTGAATAGAGGATCTTTTTTTAAAGAAGGAGGAAAATAGAATAAAGAGAAAAATAAAGTGGAAAGAAGAAATAGAGAAGAAAAGAGTAAGAGAGAGTAAAAAAAAGATAAAAGATAAAAAAAAAAACAGGGGAGCAGACAAACAAAGTAAAAAAAAAAAAAAGAAAAAAAAAAAAATTATTTAAAAAATTGGAGAAAAACGAAAAATGATAAAAAAAAAAGTGAAAAAAAGGAAGAGGAAAAAAAAAAAAAAAAAAAAAAAAAAAATTATTTAAAAAATTGGAAAAAAACGAAAAAAAAAAAAAAAAAAAGAGAAAAAAAGGAAGAGGAAAAAAAAAAAAAAAAAAAATAGTCTTTACCCAGGGTCTGGAACACCTTGTATAGCAGGAGCCTGTGACCTACAACAACCTGGCAGGTTACTACAGCAGACCCTCGCTAGCCACGACTTGGGTATCGACCATCGGCAGCGTCCAAGGAGCAACTTGAGGCCTTGACATCGTGGCTGCTGGGGAGGGGGGGGGGGTAGGGGATACACCTTCTTGATTCTCTTTACTTGATATCTTTATCAATTGCTTTCTTATGGTTCTTTCTTACTTCTTTCTTCTTATTCGCGATTTTTTTTCTTATTGCTATTTGTTATTTTTGTTTGTCGTTATTTCTAATTTCTTCTTATTCGTGTTTTTTTCACTTCTTTATCATTTTCTAGAATTATTATTACTGTTACTACTACTACTACTGATACAAATAATATTTCTACTATTATTATCATTTTTTCTTTTTTCTTTTTCTTTTTTTTCTTTTCTTCATTTTTGTTATCGTATTTTTCTTTCATTTCATTCATTCGCTTTATCATTTCGTCTTATCCCACTCATTATTATTTTTTGTATTTGTTTTATTCTCCTTCTCTCTCTCTCTTTCCCTTCTTCGCCTCCTTGTCCTTATTCTCATTTTTCTTTTCTCTATTCCATGTTTTTTTCTTATTCTTATATCAGTCTTATTCCTTTTCTTCTTCTACTTCTTCTTTTCCTTATTATTCCTCTTCTTTTGTTTCTTCTTCTTCTTGTTCTTCTTTTTCTTTTTCTTCTTCTTCATTATCATCATCTTCTTTTTCCATGATTTCCCTTCATTTTTATTTTTGAAATCTTGTATGTTATTATCATTTTATATTCAATTCTTTCTCCTTCTCCCATTTCTCCTTTTTCCTCAATCTCGTAATCCCCCCCCCCCTCTTCCTCTTCAACCTTTTTCTTCTTCTTCGTCTTCTTTTTCCTCTCACTCCTCCTCCTCCTCCTCCACCCCTTCTTGCTCTTCCTTCTCCTCTTTTTCCACCTCCTCCTCCTCCTCCTCCTCCTCCTCCTCCTCCAACCCCTCCTCTTCATCTTCCTCTAGGAGAGAGGGAGGGAAGGATAGAAAGAAGGAACAAAAAGGATAAAGAAGACAAGGAGAAAGGAAACAGGAAGGAGGAGAGAGGAAAATGAAAGATAATAACGTCAATCTTCTCCTTCTCTATCGATTCTTACCTCTCTCCCTCTCTCTTTCTTTCTGTCTGACTCTCTCTCTCTCTCTCTATCTATCTATCTATCTCTTTCTGTCTATCTGACTCTCTCTCTCTCTCTCTCTCTCTCTCTCTCTTTCTGTCTGACTCTCTCTCTCTCTTTCTCTCTCTCTCTCTCTCTTTTTCTCTCCCTCTCCCAGATGACCTCGCGTGGTTGAAGAGGGGGAATAAGAAAAATAGGCTATAGAAAAAGATTAACAAACACGCAGATAACATATAAAACAATAACAACAGCAACGCTTAATGGAATGGAAAAATATAGAACATATAAGACGTAAAAAGAAAAAGAAAAAAGAAGAAGAAGAAATAAACGATAAATAATGGAAAAATAACGATAAAAAGATTTTAAAAAGATGTATTCAGGGGTTGCTAAGGTTAGGCCCGTAATTACACCCGCGTTATGGTGATTCCCGCACGCTGATTGGTCAAGGAGAGCTATTCAAGGCGGAGTTTTGAATTGATACGCCGTCGCTGATTGGTCGAGAGTCAGACGCTTAATGGGAACCCCAGGGGATGGGGATCAGGGTGTGGGGGAGAGGTGGGGGAAGGGGGTAATGGTGGAGGGAGGTGGGAGATGAGGGTCAGAGTGGGGGAGGAAAGTGGGGGAAA
>BOPN01001011.1:200000-202500 GCA_017312705.2 Penaeus japonicus
CTCCCCCCTCCTCACCCCCTCCCACCAAGATTTTGACAATAGTTGACGCAATCGATCACTGCAATCAAAGATCAACTTGGCTCTAATGAAATGTCTGTCATACCCAGCGTTATCGGTAGGAGGCAGGGTGCTTAGGGTGTAATCCCCCCCTCCCCCCCTTTTTCCCCTCTTTCTCTCCCCTCCCCTTTCGTCTCCTTTCTACCTTCTTTACCCTTTTGCAGACATTTCTTTTTTTTCTTTTTCTTCCTGTTTTTTATATGATTCTCTTTTTTTTATATTACCATTGCTTCCTATTCTTCTTTTTTCTTTTATTTGTCTCTTTTTTTTCTTTTTCTTATTTCACTTCTTACTATTATTATTCCTTTTTTCTCATTTTTTCTCTCTTTTCTTGTTCTTCCACCTTCTCTTCTTTTTGTTTTTCTTCTTTTCCATCTTCTTCACCTTTCTTTCTCTCCTTCTTTCCTCCTCCTCCTCCGTCTTTGCTTCTTCGCCTCCTCTTCCTCCAGTACAACCACAACTATCACATCCACCATATCTAACAACACCACAATTACTATATCCACTACCCCATCTACCACAATTTCTAGTACTTCCTCCCCCTCGCCCTCCCTCCTCCTCCTCCTCCTCCTTCCCCCTCCCCCGGAAACAGCTGATAGCACTGAAATTTTGGTCAATAATAATCAGGGAAAATCAGCCTCTGGCGGACCAAGTAAATGACTCGCTCGGGTCACTTTACCGTTGCAGGACACGCGAGGAATCACGTTTTTCTGCTCTCTCTCTCTTTCGCTCATTCTTTCTCTTTCTCTCATTCTTTCTGTCTCGTTTACTATTTTTCTTCGTCCCTTTGTATCTCTGTATCTCTCAGTCTTTCTCTTTCTCTCTTTCTGTCTCTGTCTCTCTCTGGCTAACTCACTCTCTTTCTCATTGTCTGTCTGTCTGTCTGTCTCTCTCTCTCTCTCTCTCACTCATTCTTTTTCTTTATCTCATTCTTTCTTTGTCTCGTTTACTCCTTTTCTTCGTATCTTTGTATCTCTGTCTCTCTCAGTCTTTCTCTTTCTCTCTTTCTGTCTCTCTCTCTCACTCTTTCTGTCTCTATCTCTCTCTGGCTAACTCACTCTCTTTCTCTTTGTCTGTCTGTCTGTCTGTCTGTCTGTCTATCTGTCTGTCTGTCTCTTTCTCTCTCTCTCTCTCTCCCTCTCTCTCTCTCTCTCTCTCTCTCTCTCTCTCTCTCTCTCTCTCTCTCTCTCTCTCTCTCTCTCTCTCTCATTCTCTCTCTCTCTCTCTCTCTCTCTCTCTCTCATTTTGCCTTCCTTTGAAAATTCTTCTTTCTTTCTTCTTCCCAACGTCCCCTTCTTCCCTCTGTCCAAATCCCACCTCCCTTTCCTTTACTCTCTAACTCCCTTCCGCTCATTCACTACTCTCCCTTTCCTTCTCCCGTCTCCTCCCCCTATCCAGCCCTCTCCCCTTTCCTCCCCATCCCCCCTTACCCACACCTCTCCACCTTCTCCCCCTCCCTAACCCACTCCTCTCCTATCCCCCTCTCCTTCATCTCTCCAAACTCCTCCCTCCTTTCTCCCTCTCCTTCTTTCTCAACATTCCCTCACATCTGACACCGTAAAATCCTTGTCAACCTCCCTCTGAATTCCCACCCCCTCTCCCATCCCCTCCCCTACCTTAACCCCTCCCCCCACCTCCCCTGACACGGATGACACACGTGGATGAATACAGATGCTCAGAGTGACACCCACGTGATGATGTCAGGGTGAATATAAATGACGTGTTTTAGAATGCAAAGTAAGAGCTGTGTGAGTGGATATTGTCTGTGTCTACTTATGTATTTGTTTTATTATTTTCTATATTTGTTTTGGTGGTTGCTCTTGGTATTGTTGTTATCTTTTGTGTTGTTATTATTATCATTGTTATTGTTATGTTAATCCTCGTTATCACTGTTGTTATAGCTATTATTATTTTCATAATTACTGTTGTTACTATTGTTTTTATTATTATTATCATTGTTATTATTATTATCATTATTATCATTATTATTATTATCATTACTATCATCATTATTATTATTATCATTATTATTATTATCATCATTATTATTATTATTATCATTATTGTTGTTATTATTATTATTATCATCATCATTATTATTATTATTATTATCATTATCATTATTATTATCATCATTATTGTTGTTATTATTATTATTATCATTATCATTATTATTATTATTATTATTATTATCATTATTATTATCATTATTGACATTATTATTATTATTATCATTATTATTATTATTATTATTATAATTATTATTATTATCATTGTTATTATCATTATTATCATCTTCATTATCATCATTATCTTTATTATCATCATCATTATTATCATCATTATTGTTATCTTTATCTTTATTACTATCATCATCATAATGATAATAATCATGATGATATTGATAAAAACAATGATAATGATAATAATAAAGATACTAATG
>BOPN01001011.1:207500-212500 GCA_017312705.2 Penaeus japonicus
TATATATATATATATATTTATATATCAATAGCAGTTCCTCTCTCCTCTTTATATCTCTCTCTTTCTCTCTCTCCTCTCTCTTCCTTCTGTCCCTTCTCTTTTATCATCCCTGTGTCCTCTTCCATCTCAACTTTTTGTTTCTCTCTCCTTTCATATCCTTCCTCCTTTCTCCCATTTTGTCTACCTCCCTTCCTCTCCTCCTCTCCCCTCTTTCTCTTTTTCTCCCTCCCTCTCTTTCATCTTTTCTCTCCCCCTTTCCCCTCTGTTCTTTCGTCTCTCCCTTCCCCTCTCCTCCCTCCACTATCTCTCCTCGGATGGGGGGCTTTTTCCCCTCGTGTATTAAGGGGTAAATCTGTGCGACTCCATGACTGACAAGAGGTGATCGGATCCTGTCAGGATGAGGGGATAGGAGGGAAGGAGGGTGGAAAGAGGGGAGGCGAGGGGTGATAGGAGGAGGGAAGGAGAAGGAGGGGAGAGAGTGGAGGAAGAAGGGAAGAGTTTGAAGTAGGGGAAGGGGTTGGAGGGAGGGTAGGAAGAGGGTTGGGGAGGGAAGGAAGGCAGGAAGAGGGGAAGAGAGGAAGAAGAGGGGAGGGATCGAAGGGAGGGTAGGAAGAGGGTTGGGAAGGACAGGATGGTAGGAAGAAAGGAAGAGGGCAGGAAGAGGAGGATGGTTGAGGAGGGTTGGGGAGGACAGGATGGTAGGAGGAGGAGAGGGGTGTAGGAAGAGGGGAGGGATCGAAGGGAGGGTAGATAAAGGGGTGGGGAAGGAAAGAGGATGGGAAGAGAGGTGGGGAGGGAAGGAGGATGAGAGAAGGGAGGGAGGGAGGGTAGGTAGGAAGAGCTGAGTGGAGGAAGGGTGGCGAGGAAGAAGGGAGGAGAATAAGGGGAAGAAGTGAAGGGAAGCGGGAAGGAGGAAAGAGGGTAAGAGGAAAGGAAGGGAATGGGGACGGACGGGAAAGGAAGAGAGGTAGAGTAAAGGAGAAAAAGGGATGAGAGAAGGGGGAAAGCAGAGGAGAGGGATGCAAGCACCTGCAATGGCAGTGTTGCGAAGTGCAAACTGGGGTGTCGGGGGTGGGGGTGATGGATGAGGTGGCAATGGAGCGGGGAGAGAGGAACGGGAGAGGGGAGAGGGAAGAGGGGAGAGGGAGAAGGGGAAATTGTCAACAGATACGCGCATTCTCCCCTCGCCTCCCCTCTCTCCACTCCATACTTCAAGCTAGTCCTTTCCATCGGTCGTTCTTTGGTCTTTCAGTATATCCTTCCTTCATTTTTTTAAAATCTCCCTTTCCCTATCTCTATTTATCTCTCTCTCTTTCTCTCTGAATCTCTGTCTCTCCCTCTCTCTTCCTGAATTGCTATGAATCTTTCTTTTTTTCTTTCTCTCTCTCTTTCTCTCCCCCTCTCTCTCTCTCGTTTATTCCCTTTCGCTGAAGAGAGAGAAAAGAGAAGATACACTAGAAAGATAAGGGGAGAAAGAGAAGAGAATTAGAAAGAATAACGAATGTTGAATGTTTAAACCTTTCTCTCTTCCTCCATCATTCATTCATAGGTTTAGTTCCCTCCACTCCCCTCCCCCTTCTTCATTCCCTCCTTCTCCTATTTTCCCTCCCTCTCCTAATTTCTCTTCTCTCATGCATTCCCCATCTTCCCTCCCTCCCTCTTTCACTACCTTCATCTCTCGCTTCCTTCCTCCATCCCTCGATCCCTCCCTCCTTTCATTCCTCCCTTCCTCCTTCCCTCCATCTGTCCGTTCGTCTCTCCATTTCGCTGTCGAATACTCTCTCCCATTCCAACCATCCTTCCTCCCCTCCCAGATCCTTCTCATCCACCTTCTCATCCACCTTCTCATCCACTCCCTCCCCCCCTCATTCCTCTATTCTTCCGTCCGTCCTCCTCTCCCTCTCCCACCTCCCTTCCTCTCACCCCTCCACGCCCCTTCCCTTCTAACCTGAGCTTATCTGGGGAGGTCCTTTGTGGCACTAACAATGCCGGGCCGCGCGTGGGGGTGCCATAAAGTGCCAAGCGCCCCGTGCCGCCCCGAGCTGTGCCTAAACTAACTCTTAAATCAGCGTCGCATCTCGCTGTGGCAGGAACCTGTGGCGGAATCTCGGCTGTGGGGGGAGTAGGGGGTGGTGTGGAGTGGAGGGTAAGGGGGTGGAGGGAGTGGAGGGTAAGGGGGTGGATAGAGCGGAGGGTAGGGGTGATGTGGAGGGTAGGGGGGTAGAGGGAATGGAGGGTAAGGGAGTGGAGGGAGTGGAGGGTAAGGGGGTGGATAGAGCTGAGGGTAGGGGTGATGTGGAGGGTAGGGGGGTAGAGGGAATGGAGGGTAAGGGGGTGGAGGGAGTGGAGGGTAAGGGGGTGGAGGGAGTGGAGGGTAGGGGTTGGAGGGAGTGGAGGATAGGAGGCTGGAGGGTAGGGGGTGGAGGGAGTGGAAGATGGGTTTTGAGGGGGGAGTGTATGCGTGTGTGTGTGGAGGAGGGAGGGGGCGGAGAGAGTGGAGTGAGCGAGAAAGAGGGGAAAGGGGAGTGGAAGGAGGTAGGGAGAGGAGGAGAGAGAGGGGAAGGAGAGGAAAGAGAGGGCAGTGAGAGGGGAGTACAGAGAAAGAAAGGAAAGAGGAAAGGTAGAGGAGGGAGAGAGAGAGAGGGGGGGGGGGTGTCGAGCGGAAGAAGAGCAGGAATGAGGTTGATTGTGTGTTTTTTATGAGGTTTTGTTGGGATTTTATGAGTATACATGAAGTTGTGTGTTTCTTTTTGAATTTACGAATTTATGGGAATTTCTTTCTTTCTTTCTATCTTTCTTTTTCTGTATATTTATCTTTGTTTTTGTCTATCTATCTATCTATTCAATCATTATTTTTTATTTCTTTATTCATATATTCATCCATATATTTATTCATTTCATTCCTATATTCATTCTTTCATTTATGCACCCATTTATCTATCTATTTATTTATACATTCGTTCATTTATTCCTTTATCTATCCATAGATTTACAGATAAGGTGAGGTTCTGTTATCAGGGTCCAGTGGGGATCGGTGAGGGGTGTGTAGGTGGGGGGGAGGGGGTGAAGCCTTGCTATTATGTAAACTATGTTGCCTACGTAGCTTTTTTTTTTTTTTTTTTTTTTTTTTTTTTTGTCATTTCACGGACCTTGCATTCTGGGTACGAAACAGCATCCAATATATCAAATGCAAAATCTTACCTACCACGGAACTGATGGTGTTATAGAGTGAAGGTCAAAGGTCATGTTAGGATCAGCCTATTAATCACACGTGACCTAGGAAGGGGAGGGGGGGGGGCAGACATAAGGATAGGAGGAGGGGAGGGGGACAAGGATAAGGGTAGAAAGAGGGGGAAGAGGATATGGGAGATAATGAGGGGTAATGCGGTAGGGAAAAGGGAGAAGGGGGAAAGTAGGGGTAAATGGAGGGAGGGAAGGAGGGAAAAGGAGATAGGGAGGGAGAGGGAGGAAGGGAAAGAGGGAGGGAGGGAGGAGGTAAAAGGAGGGAAAAGGAGATAGGGAGGAAAAAGGAAGAAGGGAGGAGATAGAGGGAAGGAGGGACACGAAGGCAGGGTAGAGGAAGGAAGGGAGGGAGAGGAAGAAGGGTAGAGGAAGGGAGGGAGAGGAAGGAAGGGTAGAGGAAGGGAGGGTAGAGGAAGGGAGGGAGAGGAGGAAGGGTAGAGGAAGGAAAGGTAGAGAAAGGGAGGGAGAGGAAGGAAAGGTAAAGGAAGGAAGGGTAGAGAACGGCAGGGAGAGAAAGGAAGGGTAGAGGAAGGGAGGGTAGAGGAAGGGAGGGAGAGGAGGAAGGGTAGAGGAAGGAAAGGTAGAGAAAGGGAGGGAAAGGAAGGAAAGGTAGAGGGAAGAAGGGTAGAGAACGGCAGGGAGAGGAAGGAAGGGTTGAGGAAGGGAAGGTAGAGAAAGGGAGGGAGAGGAGGAAGGGTAGAAGAGGAAGGGTAGAGAAAGGGAGGGAGAGGAAGGAAGGGAAGAGAAAGGAAGGGCAGAGGAGGAAGGGTAGAGGAGGAAGGGTAGAGAAAGGGAGGGAGGGGAAGGGAGGGGTAGAGGAAGTAAGGGTAGAGGAAGGGAGGGAGGGAGGGAAGCGGGGTTAATACGAAGAGAAAGAACACAGGAGAGGAGAGGGTGAAGGAGAGTAGGAGAGTAGGGGGTAGGGAGGGGGATAGGGGCATAGAGAAAAGAACAGGGGATATGCGGGGGGGGGGGGGGGGGGGGGAGAAAAAAAAGAGGAAATAAAAAAATGAAGACATAAAGAGCAACTTGTCAGTCAGGTTATATATATTTAGAATTAAGTGCAATTACAAGAATTTCGTCTCATGAAAAAAAATAATAATAATTGAACAATGAGAAAAAGAAGGATTACTCACTGCGGTACCATCTTCGTTTGCTTTTTTCTTTGTTTTACCCTGTTCGAAGGTGCATTATTATAGCAGTGTGGACATGAAAAGTCTACGTGTGTATATATGTTTTTTTTTTTTTTTATGTATGCGAGTGTTTCGTGTGTGAGCGATAGGGAGAGAGAAGAGGAAGAGGAGAATGAGAGAGAAAGAGAGAGAGAGAGAGAGAGAGAGAGAGAGAGAGAGAGAGAGAGAGAGAGAGAGAGAGAGAGAGAGAGAGAGAGAGAGAGAGACGATAGATAAATAAATAGGCAGACAGACAGACAAACAGTCAGATAGATGGACAGACAGGCAAACAGACAGAGAGATGGGTAGATAGACAAAGAGACAGACATACCAACAATATGACAATCAGATCGATAGACAAAAAGACAAATAGACAGACCAATGGATAGATAGGTAGACAAACCGACAGACAGACAGACCGACCGATGGATAGATAGATAGATAGACAGACAGACAGACAGACAGACAGACAGACAGTCAGATAGATGGGCAGACAGACAATCTGACAGTCAGATAGATGAACAGACAGATCGACCGACCGACCGATGGATAGACAGACAGACAGACAGACAGTCAGATAGACGG
>BOPN01001011.1:217500-219689 GCA_017312705.2 Penaeus japonicus
CTTCCCTCTTCCTTTTTTTTTTTTTTTTTTTTTTTTTTCTTTTCTTTCTTCTTTTTTTTTTTTTTTTTTTTTTTTTTTTTTTGTTCTCTTCTTCTCATCTATCTTCTTTTTTTGTTTATTCTTGTTTTCTTCCTCTGTCTTCAGTCTTTCTACCTCTCGTTGTTTTTGGCCTCTATCTAATTCCTTATTTTCTGTTCTTCGCTCCATTCCCCTTCTTCCTTTTTCCTCCTTCTTCTCTTCTCTAATCCTTCTTTCTCTCCCTCTCTCCCCTTCCCCCATTGATCTTCTTCTTCGCTTCCTCTCCTCATTTTCTCCGTCCTTTTTCTCTATTTCTCTCTTTCTCTCCCTTTTTCTCCTTTACCCCTAATCTTCCTATTCCTGTCTCTCTCTCTCTCTACCTTTCATTCTTTTTCCTTCTCCATCTTCCTTAATTTTCTCATCTTTCCTGCTCAGTCTCCCTGTCTTTTGTTTCCTATTACTTTCTCCCTTTTTTCTTCTTTTTTCATTTCCCCCTTCCCCTTCCCTCCCTTCTCCCTTCCCGTTTCCCCCTTTCCTCTCCTCCTTTCCCCTTCCCCTTTCCCCCTCCCCCCTACGCCCCTTCCCCTTCCCCCTCCCCTTTCCTCCTCTCTCTTTCCCCTTCCCCTTGCCCCTTCCCCTTTTCTCCTCCCCCTTCCCCCTCCCCCTCCCCCTTATCTCTCCCCTTTCCTCCTCCCCCTTCCCCCTTCCCCCTTCCAAATGATGAATGGCGATTATAAATTGTTCTTAATGACCTCATTTTTTTAAGGGGGAGGGGGAGGGGAAGGGGAGGGGGAGGGGGAGATTTATATCATATATTTTTTTCCTTTTCTTTTTCATTAGAAAAAAAAATCGTTAAGATCTGAAAGTTTGAATGATTAATATTAATTTTTAGAAATATATTTCACACGAAGGAAAAATTGTTAACAAGAAAAATGAATTATTTTTTTAATTCGTTTTTTTTTCAGTTGATAAAAAGAAAAAGAAAAAGAAAAAGAAAAAGAAAATAAGACAAAAGGAGAATTAAAAACAACGAATAGATGAATTGAAGAAAATGAATGAAAAAAAAAAAGAAATAGAGAGAAATAGAGAAATATAAGGATATAAACATATAAAAAAAAAGAAAAAAAAAGTATAAAGGAGACAAAACTAATCAATCAAACAAACAAAGAAACAACAAAACTGAAGCAAAAACGAGAGAAAGTAAAATAAGAATTTACAGCAAAACAAAGACAACAGCAACAAAAAATTACCGAATTTGTTTTTGGATTCCTTCTTCTATTCTTCGTTTATCGTCTTTCTTGTGTCTCATCTTCGCTACGGATCGCCAACATGCCAGGTAAGGAAAACGAAGAGAGATAGGTCAGAAAGATAAATAGAAACGTAAATAGAGTGAAGGAGAAATTGTATAAATACACACATAAATGAAAACATATAAGCACGTACACACACGCACACTCAAACAAGCATACACAGGATCACACACATAAACACACACACGCACACACTCACACACACACACACACATACACACAATCGCATACATACAAACACACACACCCTTCGCCTCCCTCTACCCCCCTTTCCTAAAGGTCAGAGATTCTCCTCCCCCCCCCCCTCTCCCCACCTGCCTGTCAAGGTCAAACACGAGGGCCTTGACCTTACTTCTCTTTCGCTCCTTCCTATAAGGTCAGAGTCTAAAGTCCTCCTCCCTCCATCCTTCCTCTCCTCCCCCCTTCCCTTCCTCTCCTCCCCCTCCCTTCCTCTCCTCCCCTCCTCCCTTCCTCTCCATCCTCTTCCCCCTCCTCCTCCTTCCTCCCTAAAGGTTACACATAAAGGTCGAGAAGTTTCTTCTTCACCTTTCTCTCTTATTCGTTCCTTTCTTTCCCTCTCTCTCTTTCTTTCTCTCTCATTCTGTCTCTCTGTCCCCCCCCCCCCCTCTCTCTCTTGCTCTCTCTATCTGTCTGTCTCTTTGTCTCTCTGTCTCTCTCTTCGTTCAAGGTCGCCTTAAAGCCCTTAGCCATTCCCCCAACCCCGTGCCCCCCCCCCCCTTTTCCTTCCTCAAGGCCTAATAGTCCTAACACTCCTTCCCTCCCTCCCTCAAGGTCCCCACTCAAGGTCCCCCCTCAAGGTCAACACCCCTCTTCGACCGCCCCCCCCCCTCTTCCCCTCCT
>BOPN01001011.1:250502-253002 GCA_017312705.2 Penaeus japonicus
AAAGAGAGAGAGAGAGAGAGTGAGAACTGGAAGGGGCAATACACAACACTACTATTATGCAATACTGCAACATTTCAATATGTGACACAAATTAGATAAACTAAAATGCATGATATAATATCCCCCCCCCCACTTAAAAAAGGCAAACAAACAAGCAATTAGCACATACACATAATTACACAAAAAATTACCCCCTTAAAAAAAGGAGCGAACACACGCACATGATTCCACGGCAAGCAAACACACGAACGATAATGATGATAATAATTAATGAAAAATGATATGAATAATAACGATGAAAAAAGAAATCACGTATGGGACAAGTTATCATTTGTCTTGGTCGCTTCAATTATCAAAAGCGAGGTTAAGTGACTTTGAAAAAAAAAAGAAAGTCAAAGGGAGGTGATTAGTATTATGAAGAAATTTATCCTAATGGAACGTCATGGTGATATTTGGCCCGAGTCGAGTCGTAGGCGGGGAGGGGGGGATGAAGGGAGAGAGGTGGAGGGGGAGGGATCGAGGGGGAGGGAAAGGGGGTGGAGGAGGTGGAGGGGGAGGGGGAGGGAGAGAGGGGTGGAGGAGGAAGAGGGGTAGAGGGTAGAGGGGGGTGGAGGGGAGGTGGTGAGGAGAAGGGTGGAGGGGGCCAGAGGGGGAGGGGGAGGGGATGAAGGTGGTGGAGGGGAGGCAGAGGAGGTGAAGCTGAGGGAGTGGAGGGGGAGAAGAAATTGGAAGGGGAGGGAGTGGAGGGGAGGGGTGGAGGAGGAAGGGAGGTGAAAGGTGAGGGTGGACGTAGAGGGGTGAAAGTGGAGGGAGTGGAGGGGGAGGGGGTGAAACTAAGTGTGGAGAAGGGAGGGGGTGAAGCTGGTGGACGTAGAGGGGGTGAAGGGGGGAGGGGTGGAGAGGAGGGTGGCTAAGTGTGGAAAGGGAGGGGGGTGAAGCTGGTGGACGTAGGGGTGGAGGGGGGAGGGGGTGAAACTAAGTGTGGAAGGGAGGGGGTGAAGCTGGGGGTGGAGGGGGGAGGGGAGAGGGAGTAGAAGAGGGGGAGAGGGAGTGAAGGGGTGGAGGGGAGGTGATAATGGGGAGGATGGACTGTGGAGGGGGTGGGGGTGAGGGTGGAGAAGGTGGAAGGGGAGGGGGAGAGTGGAGCGTGGAGAGTGAGGGGGTGAGAGGGAGGGTGGAGGGGGAAGGGGAGGTGGTGAGGGTGGAGGGGAAAGGGGTGAGAGGTAGGATGGAGGGTGGAGGGGGAGATGGTGAGGGTGGAGGGTGGAAGGGGAGGGGGAGGGTGAAGCGTGCAGATTGAGGGGGTGGAGGGTAGGGGATCGAGGGTGGAGGAGGTCGAAGGTGAGGGGGTGAAGGGGGAGGGGGTGAAAGGGAGGGTGGAGGTGATGGGGGAGGTTCGGTGGAAATTGTTGAAAGGGGTAGGGTGTGGGGTGGGGGGAAGAAGGAGGTGGAAGGAGGTAAGCAGATAGAAAAGGAGGAGGAGGAGGAAGAAGAAGATGAGAAAGTAGAAGCATACGAAGAGGGGGAAATAAAGGACAGTACAATTGGAAGGAAAATAGAGGGAAAAGGGAATGAAAAGGCGAAGAAAAGAAATAGAAATGAAGAGAGAGTGGAGGAAAGAATAAAAAGTGGAATAAGAGGAAGATGGAGACGAAGGCATATGTGAGTGGCGATGAAAGAATAAAATGCAGAAGAGGAAATAATGAATGCACATAGAGAGATAAAGAAAGAGTGAAGAAATGTTTCGATAACACGCGAAACGATACTCACAGAAGACAAGATAAAGGCAGAAGGAGAAAAAAGAAAAAGAAAAAAGAAAAGAAAAAGGAATTATAAAAATATAAAGAAGAATGATTCCACGAAAGAGAAAATAATAACAAAGGCAAAAAATGAAAGAATCTGGAAGGAAATAGGAAAACAGGAATGCAAGAACGAAGATGACTAATAACATAAAAAGATCACAAACAAACTCGCATCCCCCCCCCTCTTTCTCTCCCTCTCTCTCTCTCTCTCTCTCCCTCCCTCCCTCTCTCTCTCTCTCTCCCTGTGAAGTATCTGAGTTTTATGCTCGTAATTCACCTTTTGAGAATAAACCCTTTTATTTCGAAGCAAAAGCATAATTTATTGGATCAAGTGCATGTTGTTGTTTACCACCTTATTTACAACCGGGCTGTTTACGTCCCTTTGAGAAAATACGGGGGAGATAATGCCTGTACAAGATTCATTTGTCACGCTGACTGGAGGTCATGGGGGAACATTTTGCTTCCGACTATTTTCTTGTTTTATTTTTGTCAGCGAGCGAGTTTGAAATGTCTATTCGCCTAACAGAGAGATTCATGGACAAACAAGTTAATAACATATACACTGTGCATTCTTATCCCACAAGTGCGAGGCAGGCGTGGTGTCATCGTAAAATTAGGGAAAAGTGTGGGTTTCGCGAGGTTTATTATAAGAATTATAAGAGACATATCTATTTTGCGTCCGTAGCCCCACCCCCGCG
>BOPN01001011.1:273002-278002 GCA_017312705.2 Penaeus japonicus
CTCCCTCCGCCCCTCCCCATTGCCGTACCCCCTACCCCTCGATCAACTTCATCTGGTGGAGTCAATCAACCATATATTACAAACCCACGACAGAGAAATGCCTATCGCAATATCTCGAAAGTCTGCGGAGTCAAGAACCCCAATTTCATCAACTTGAATAAACTCTCGGAAGATTAGACTAGTCTGCCATTATTTCCGGTTCGTGATGTCCTTTTTTCCCCTTTTTTCTTGAATCTTGCTTGCTTGTTTTCTTTTCCTTTTCTTTCATATTTCTTTTTTCCTTTTGTTTCTCTTGTTTCTTTTTCTTTTTTTTCTTTTTTTTTCTTCCTTTCCTTCTTATGTCTTTCTTTAATTCTCTCTCCCCACGATTTATTACAATATCCATATATATACATATATATATATATATATATAGATAGATATATAGATATATGCATTCTTTCTCGTTTCTCTTTGTTTTGTTTTTCAGTTTTCCTTTTTTCAAATTTTCCCTTCTCAATTTATCAATCTCTTTTTTGATATTTTTCTCTCATCTCTTTCTTTTTTTTTCTATAAGTCTTATCTATGATCTTAATTCGCTTCCTTTCTTGCTTTCTTTTTCTTATATTACTTTTGTTATTCTCTCGTTTACTTCTACATTCCCTACGTTTCTTTTTGTTTTGTTTTATATCTTCCTTTTTTGCTTCATTATTATCGTCTTCATATAATTCATTTTCTCTGTTTTTTTGTTTTTTTTCTGATATGATATGATTAATATCAATAGCAATAATGATTAACCGGTGATAAGCATTAGATGTGATGATAAAAGTAATGATAATAATTGTAATATTAATGATGATAATAGTAATGATACTGATAATAGAAAAAAATAGTGTAATAATATTAATGATGATAAAGGTTATGATATAAACAGGGTATTGGTAGTAAGAGCAACAACAACGACAATGACAACACTGATAATGATGATAGTAATAGTAATAATGATGAATATGAATTAGGTAACGATGATGATATGAATAATGATAATGATGGTAATAATTATCAAACATTTTATATGAGTAATAACAATAATGATCAGCTAATGATAAGGATGAGATTAATGATAAGCATAATGATAATAATGACAGTATTAATGATAATGATATTAATGATAAGGATTATGATAATGATGGTAATAATGAGAATGATAATACTAGTGGTGATAAGAGCAATGGATAATAGTGATAATGATAATATTATCAACGGCAATAACAATGATGATATAAATTATAATGATAGAAATGATAATGATAGAAATGATAATGATGAAAATGGTAATAATGATGATTATGATATAACAGTAATAACAATTATGTAAAAATAATAGTAACGATGGCAATAGCAATAGTAATGATAATAATAATAATGGTAATGATATAGTAGTGATAGTAATGATGATTATTACATCATTATCATCGTCATAACGATAATAAAAATAGCATTAATACTAATAGCAATAATTAAAAAAAGCCATACATACGAAACAAAACAAAACAAAACAAAAAATGAAACGCATAAAAACACATAAAAAAAACAAAAGATGAAAAAAGTAGTCATTTGTGAACTAAGCACCGTTTATATCACCGGAAAAGCTATTGTTTGACCACACAAAAGCTTAGTTTCATCTCGTTTTAATGGCGATGATGTGATGGTGGTGGTGGTGGTGATAATGATGAGGAGTGATGAGGAGGAGGAGGCGTAAAGGGGATGATGATGAGGAGGAGTGAAGGTGATGATGATGGTGATAATGAGAGAGAGAGAGAGAGAGAGAGAGAATATATAGATAGAGAGAGAGAGCGAGGAAGAGAAAGAGAAGGAGAGTCACTAATAGATAAAAAAAAATGATCGATAGAGAGAGAGAAAAACACACAACACACAGCTAACAAAGACATAACAACAATAACAAAGAAAGAAAGAAAGAAAGAAAAAAAAGCACCAAACAAACAGACAAACAAAAAGAGGAAAGAAGAGAGGCGGTTGTCTGAGAGATTCCTACCGGATTTTCGCAACGTACTTTGCAAGATTCGGGGCTGATGTTTTATTGCAGGATACTTCAAAGGCTCGTGTGGAGTTCGGTTTAGCTGTTGAGACGGGGGAGGGGGGGGAGAAGAGGGGGTAGGGAGAGGGGGGGGAGAAGAGGGACGAGAGGAGGGGAAGGGAAAAGGAAGGGAAGAGGGGAGAGGGAGAGAAGAGGGGTAGGGGTAAGGGGGAACGAGGGAGGTGGAGTAGGAGAGGGAAGGAAGGGAAGGGGGGAGGAGGGGGAGAAGAGGGGTAGGGGGAAGGGGAACGAGGGGAGGTGGAGTAGGAGGGGGACGAGAGGAGGGGAAGGGAAGAGGGGAGGGGGGGAGAAGAGGGGTAGGGGTAAGGGGAACGAGGGGAGGTGGAGTAGGAGGGGGACGAGAGGAGGGGAAGGGAAGAGGGGAGGGGGGGAGAAGAGGGGTAGGGGTAAGGGGAACGAGGGGAGGTGGAGTAGGAGGGGGACGAGAGGAGGGGAAGGGGAAAGGAAGGGAAGGGGGGAAGGGGGAGGAGAAGAGGGGTAGGGGGAAGGGGAACGAGGGGAGGTGGAGTAGGAGGGGACGAGAGGAGGGGAAGGGGAAAAGAAGGGAAGGGGGGAGGGGGGAGGAGAAGAGGGGGAGGGCGAAGGGGAACTAGGGGAGGTGGAGTAGGAGGGGGAGGGGGAGGGGGAAGGAAGGGAAGGGAGGAGGGAGAGAGAGGAGACAAGATTGTGGGAGTAGGAGGGGGTCGAAAGAAGAAGGGGAAGAGGGGAGGTGGAGTGAGAGAGGGATATGGGGGGATAAAGGGAGAGAGGAAGGGAGAAGGGAGAGGGGAGGAGAGATGAGGCTGAGGGGTGGAGAGAAACAGAAGAAGACCGGGAGTCGAAGAAAAGGGAAGGATATTTGGAACTGAGAGGAGAAAGGAAGATGAGGAGAAGAGAGAAAGAAGGGGAAGAAGGGGGAAGATTAGGAGGAGGGAGGGAGATAGGGAAGAGGGAGGGAGAAGAGGAAGGGGAAAGGGGAGAGGAGGAAGAAAGAGAGAGAGAGAGAGAGAGAGAGAGAGAGAGAGAGAGAGAGAGAGAGAGAGAAAAGAGAGGGAGAGAGAGAGAGAGAGAGAGAGAGAGAGAGAGAGAGAGAGAGAGAGAGAGAGAAAGAGAGAGGGAGAGAGAGAAAAGAGAGAGAGAAAGAGAGAGAGAGAGAAAGAGAGAGAGAGAGAGAGAAAGAGAGAGAGATGAGGAGAAGAGGGGAGAGGGGGAGAGAAACGAGGGGGGGGGGTGAGTGAGTGGGCACAGGGAGTTAAGGGAGATCACAAAAGCAGTTTTATGTCCTTTTAGTGAGAGTTATAACTACGTTCGGAAACAGCGACTTAAGGGAAAGATTTTTGTACGTTTGGGTGTGTTTGTATGTGTATGTTCGTGTGAGTGTGTGTGTGTGTGTGTGTGTGTGTGTGTGTGTGTGTGTGTGTGTGTGTGTGTGTGTGTGTGTGTGTGTGTATCTCAACGCGGAGACCGAACTCGGAGACCGAAGACTCGACAAGATTCGGGAAAACACGATGAGTCTGCTTTTGCTATACTCGTCCCCCCCCCCATCTCCCGCTACACGCCCATGTACCACCTATACGCACCTAGATTCGTGCGCACAGAAATCTGGGCAGCAGACAGCGACGGCTCTGAGATGGAGTCGAAGCTGAGGGGAAAGTTAGTGTTTACATATGATAAGTGGCAGATAAAAGCACTAAACTTTTTTGTACGAAATAAAAGATTATTTCGGGGTCTCTGGGTGGGAGATAATTACAAAAAAAAAGAAATAAGTAAAATTGGTAATAATTAGTGTGTATAGTGTAAAGTAATGGAGAATTTATGGAAGGGGCACAATTGATTAAGAAAAGATAAGGAAACAAAATTTGTGAAGTGTGACCGCTTCCCTACACAAGATTTTGGAAGCATTTGCTGCAAAGTTTCTTTTAGACGAAATAAAACCAAATCTAATTGCTCAACATCATTAAGCAACACTCAAAGACAATCCTCCGAGTCACTACTTCATAGTATTTCTAGATCTGATTACTCTGAGACTAGAATAACAATTACGTAAACAAAACATAGACTTTTCTTAACTTGACTCTCAAAAGGTATTTGAGATATTCTCCCAATATTTACAAAGCTACAGTGAATAAATATCTATCGAAATTCAGATATCTATGTTGAATATGTTAACTATCTGAGCTTCTGAGAGACTATTGATGTCACAGCGAACTGACACTCGCTCTGCAGGGCTCCTTTGATGACTTAGCAATTATTGTGCATCATGGTAATTTAATTAGGTGTGTATATTAATGCATTCCCTAATTGAAATGATCATGTTGAACAAACGTGTGTGAGGAAGCGTTATTTTTACCCATATAGGTTTGTTCTTTTTGTTATGAAGCTGATCTTGATTACCATTATTTTCAATATATTTATACTTTATAATTATTATTATTATTATTATCATTATTATCATTGTCATTTTAATCATTATTGTTATGATTATAATTATTATTGTTGTCGGTATTATCATTATTATATTTATCATCATTGTTATTATCATTATTATCATTATTATTATCATCATTGCGATAATTCATTTGGTTATTTTTATTATCGTTATGATTAATATGACTATCATCATTATCATTATAATTATCATTACTATTACTGCTGCTGTTATCATCATCATTATTATTATCATCATCATTATCATCATTAGTAGTAGCGGTAATATGTCATTATCATTATTAGCATCATTTTTATTATGACTATCATCATTTTGGTTTGTATCATCATAATTGTCAATATTACTATAATTATCACTGTTATCATTCCTATCATTATTATTATCTTTTTTGTTATTATTACTACTATGACTATTATCAGTCATTATTATCATCATTATCATAATCATCATTATCATCATTATTTTAT
This sequence comes from Penaeus japonicus, assembly GCA_017312705.2. Lineage (NCBI taxonomy): Eukaryota > Metazoa > Arthropoda > Malacostraca > Decapoda > Penaeidae > Penaeus > Penaeus japonicus. The sequence continues at coordinate 277,996 of BOPN01001011.1, forward strand.
TATTTTT
>BOPN01001011.1:293002-300502 GCA_017312705.2 Penaeus japonicus
GGGGAGGAGGAGGCATAGAGGAGAGGAAGAGTAGGAGGAGGGGAGGAGGAGGCATAGAGGAGAGGAAGAGTAGGAGGAGGGGAGGAGGAGGCATAGAGGAGAGGAAGAGTAGGAGGAGGGGAGGAGGAGGCATAGAGGAGAGGAAGAGTAGGAGGAGGGGAGGAGGAGGCATAGAGGAGAGGAAGAGTAGGAGGAGGGGAGGAGGAGGCATAGAGGAGAGGAAGAGTAGGAGGAGGGGAGGAGGAGGCATAGAGGAGAGGAAGAGTAGGAGGAGGGGAGGAGGAGGCATAGAGGAGAGGAAGAGTAGGAGGAGGGGAGGAGGAGGCATAGAGGAGAGGAAGAGTAGGAGGAGGGGAGGAGGAGGCATAGAGGAGAGGAAGAGTAGGAGGAGGGGAGGAGGAGGCATAGAGGAGAGGAAGAGTAGGAGGAGGGGAGGAGGAGGCATAGAGGAGAGGAAGAGTAGGAGGAGGGGAGGAGGAGGCATAGAGGAGAGGAAGAGTAGGAGGAGGGGAGGAGGAGGCATAGAGGAGAGGAAGAGTAGGAGGAGGGGAGGAGGAGGCATAGAGGAGAGGAAGAGTAGGAGGAGGGGAGGAGGAGGCATAGAGGAGAGGAAGAGTAGGAGGAGGGGAGGAGGAGGCATAGAGGAGAGGAAGAGTAGGAGGAGGGGAGGAGGAGGCATAGAGGAGAGGAAGAGTAGGAGGAGGGGAGGAGGAGGCATAGAGGAGAGGAAGAGTAGGAGGAGGGGAGGAGGAGGCATAGAGGAGAGGAAGAGTAGGAGGAGGGGAGGAGGAGGCATAGAGGAGAGGAAGAGTAGGAGGAGGGGAGGAGGAGGCATAGAGGAGAGGAAGAGTAGGAGGAGGGGAGGAGGAGGCATAGAGGAGAGGAAGAGTAGGAGGAGGGGAGGAGGAGGCATAGAGGAGAGGAAGAGTAGGAGGAGGGGAGGAGGAGGCATAGAGGAGAGGAAGAGTAGGAGGAGGGGAGGAGGAGGCATAGAGGAGAGGAAGAGTAGGAGGAGGGGAGGAGGAGGCATAGAGGAGAGGAAGAGTAGGAGGAGGGGAGGAGGAGGCATAGAGGAGAGGAAGAGTAGGAGGAGGGGAGGAGGAGGCATAGAGGAGAGGAAGAGTAGGAGGAGGGGAGGAGGAGGCATAGAGGAGAGGAAGAGTAGGAGGAGGGGAGGAGGAGGCATAGAGGAGAGGAAGAGTAGGAGGAGGGGAGGAGGAGGCATAGAGGAGAGGAAGAGTAGGAGGAGGGGAGGAGGAGGCATAGAGGAGAGGAAGAGTAGGAGGAGGGGAGGAGGAGGCATAGAGGAGAGGAAGAGTAGGAGGAGGGGAGGAGGAGGCATAGAGGAGAGGAAGAGTAGGAGGAGGGGAGGAGGAGGCATAGAGGAGAGGAAGAGTAGGAGGAGGGGAGGAGGAGGCATAGAGGAGAGGAAGAGTAGGAGGAGGGGAGGAGGAGGCATAGAGGAGAGGAAGAGTAGGAGGAGGGGAGGAGGAGGCATAGAGGAGAGGAAGAGTAGGAGGAGGGGAGGAGGAGGCATAGAGGAGAGGAAGAGTAGGAGGAGGGGAGGAGGAGGCATAGAGGAGAGGAAGAGTAGGAGGAGGGGAGGAGGAGGCATAGAGGAGAGGAAGAGTAGGAGGAGGGGAGGAGGAGGCATAGAGGAGAGGAAGAGTAGGAGGAGGGGAGGAGGAGGCATAGAGGAGAGGAAGAGTAGGAGGAGGGGAGGAGGAGGCATAGAGGAGAGGAAGAGTACACACACACACACACACACACACACACACACACACACACAACACACACACACACACACGCACACACATATATCCCCTCTCCCTCATCCCCCTCCTCCAGCACCGCCAAGAAGAAAAACGAAAGGACGCGGAGAAGAGGAGAGGAGGAGAGGAGGAGAGGAGGAGAGGAGGTGCGTAATAATTTTCGGAATTAAGGAGCTGTGGGCAGAGGGGGAGAGAGCGAGACCGAGGGATATCTTGAAGAGAATGTCTGATAAAGTCACATTTCGCTGTACTTCCCTTCGGGGGAGATTTCAGGGGATTTGGGGGAGAAAACGGGGAAGGGGAGGAGGATCCAGAAGTTTGTGTGGGGGGGGTGGGGTGATGGGGGGATGGGGGGGATACTAGGGAAGATTTGGGTTTGAAGGCGGCATGAGATGGAGGGGATGGAGGGGATGGAGTGGGTAGGATTGGGGGTGATCTGGCGAATGCAAGAGAGTTTTTTTTTTTTTTTGTGTGTGTGTGGATGGGGGAAGGATCTAGCAAGTTTAGGGGATTTTTTTTTGTGTGTGGGGGAGAAACTAGGAAAGATTTGTGTTTTTTTTTCATTAATATGCTTATCTATTTATCAATTATTCTGTGACTGGTAAGAAGAGGAATGAATCTAAACAGTTCAAAATAAGTTTGGATTTTTGGAGAAAGGGTGAAAAAATACGATAATTTGGGGAAAGAGGGAGTCTGCCAAAGACGGATGTGGGGAGAGTCCAGGAGGCTGTGTGGGGAGATTAGAAGTAATATCTAGGGAATTCAGATGGACCTGAGGGAGAACGACCAAATGGGGTATGGGGAAAGACAAGGGGAGAATGGGGGAGATTAGGCGAGGACGAGTAGAGTGATCATAAGAGAAAAAAGGAGATAGAGGGAATGTAAGGGGGGAAAATATGGGGAAGAAAACGGGAATCGAATGACGTGTGATGATCAAGAGAAGTTAGGGGAAAATTGGATTTTTTTCGGGGGAAGAACAGGGAAGGTTCAAGTAAGAACGGTAAATCTAGGGAGATTTAGCGAGAAATACGAAAGAGGAATAATGGCGAGACAAAAAGTGAAAAATCTGAGATGAATGAATAAAGAAAAATAAAAAAATAATGGTTTCCATAGCAACAGTGGTTATCAGTGGTTTTTAAATAGATCTCATCGAGAGTAGATAAAAAGATAAATAAAAGAAGCTGCAATAAATATATTCATGAATGAAGGAATAATATTATGGTATAAATTCATAAACTTCATTATTACTGATTGGAACTAAGATTTTATTTTATTTTCATTTTCCTCTATCTTTATCTTCCTCTATATATTCTTTTCCTGACTTTTAAATTTTAATAATCTTATTTTTCTCAAGAATTCATTTTCTTTGGTTTTATTTATCCATAATGTAAACACCCATGCTTTTACATTTGCCGATGATGAGGCTTCTGTGTAATCATAATCCTAATTGTTTTTATTGAATATGATCATGATTCTGTTACTTTTTGCATATCATTATTTTGTTCACAGTTATGATTATTATTGCCATTATTTTTTATCTTTATTACTATCCTTTTTACCTTTCATTTCCTTTTTACTATTCATTTTATTCTTAAAATAACAAGGGCAACAATGATAAGATGAAAAGAAGGGGAAAGAGAAGAAGAGTAAATAGAAGAAGAAGAAGAAGTAGTAGTAGTAGTAGTAGTAAAAAAAGAAGTTGAAGAAGAAGAAGAAGAAGGAGAAGAGGAAAGAGAAGGAATATAAGAAGAAAAAAGGTAGAAAGAGAAGGAGAGGAAGAAGAAGATGAGGAAAAAGAAGAAGAATGATGATGAAGAAAAAAAAAAAAAAAAAAAAAAAGAAGAAGAAGGTGGATAGTAATAATGACAAGGATAATAATAATAATAATAATGGTAATAATAATGAGAGGGGAAGGAGGAAAACGAAGATGAAGAAAACAAAAGAGAAGATAAGAAAAAACAAAACAAAAACAAAAGGATATCGAGCCAGATTACAAAGCGCATTATTAAGACAGATATTACTTCCCCCTTCCTATCGACCTCTCCTTCATCTCCCCCCTGCCTCTTTCTCTTCCTCCCACCCCCCTCCCACCCTCCTCTTCCTTCCCACCCTATCCTGCCCATTCTCCCCCTCTTCCTTTGCCCACTTTGCTTCCTCCAGCCTTTCTTTACCCCTTCCCCCTACCCTTACAGCATCCCCCCCCTCTCTTCTCCACTCCTTCATCCCCGACCAGCTCTATCTCCCCTCTCCCCTGCCCCCCCCCCCATAATCTCTTCCTCCCCTCTTCCCTACCTTCCCCTTCCCCTTCCTTCCCTACCACTCCATCCCCCCCACCTCCCTCCCCCATTCAGTCCTCTCTTCCCTACCTCCTTATTCCACCTTCCCCCACTTAACTACCTCCTTCCCCTTCCCTCCTCTTTCCCCTGCTCCCTTTCTCCCTCTTCCTTACCCCTTCTCTCCTATCTCTCTTTTTTCCCCATACCCTCTCCCTACCTAGACCCCTCTCCCCCTTCTTACTCTCTCCCCTACCCCTTTCTTACATTCTCCAACCCTACTCCCTGTCCTCTCCACTACCCCATTCTTACCCTCTTCCCTACCCCTCCCATACCCTCTCCACGCCAACTCCCTCCCCTCCCCCTACTTCATCCCCCATACTCTCAACCCTTCACCGTACCCCTTCCCTACCCTCCCCTCCTACCCCTTCCTAACCCCCCTCCCCCTACATACTTCCTCACTCCCTCCCTATTCCCTATCTTCCCCCTCCCCTATTCCCCTACCCTCCCCCCTACCCCCTCCTTACCCCTCTTCCCCCCATCCCATATTCTACCCTCGTTACCCTTTCCTTACTCTCTTCCCTACCATCCCCTCCTACCCCTCCCTAACCCCCCTCCCCTACATACTCTCATTCCTCCCCTATTCCCTATATCTTCCCCTACCCCCTTCCTACACTCCCTCCTACTCCTTCCTACCCCCCCTCCCCCTTACATGTACTCTCTACCCCCCCTCTATTCTCATCCTCCCTCCTCTATTCCCCTACCCTCCCTGTACCCCTCTTCCTCCCCCCCTCCCTGCCTCCCCTTCCTAGCATTAATCCATTTACATTCTAATCAGTTAATTCCATCAAGCCATCAACAATACAACGGGATGTCGGAATTGCACTTGTGACATTAATCCATCACGGGATTTCCACCCGACTGCACCTGCTGCGCTCCCGATCGCCTCTCTCGCTCTCTCTTTCGCTCTCTCTCTCTCTCTTTCGCTCTCTCTCGCTCTCTCTTGCCATTTCTTTTCTTCTTGGCCTCTTCTTCGATCGCCCTTATTTTCTAGATCTCTCTCTTCTTTTTTTCTCCTCTGTCTTTTTCTTGTTCTCTCTCTCTCTGTCCTCTTGTTCTCTCTTTTTTTTTTTTTTTTTATATTCTTCTTACCCTCCTCTTCTTCTCTGTTTCCTCCTCTCTCTTCACTTTTTTTTTCTTCAACTCTCTCCTTCCTCATCATAGATTTTTTTTTTTTTTTTTTTTGTATGACAGTAATCCTGTTAAGAATTTTTCTATCGTTTTCTCGCTTGATGTTTTTTTTTTTTTTTTTTTTATTATTCTTTCCAGATTTTGTTTTGATTTATGGAATTCGTGCATTCAATATGGTTGTAAAGAAATAATCAGAGATATGCTTTTGCATTTTTTTATATATATATATATATATTATTCATATTTGGTATATTTCGCGAAAAAGAAACAACCATCTGAATTTCCCGCCAAAATGAATCCGCCATTCGAATTTCCCACCAAAAGACACGAGCCGTTCGCCAACCACGGCCGCCATTTTGTCGATTTTGACCACCCACTGCCTATCACACCAATTGCAATATTAAAGGCCAAAATCGTTGCACTGCAATAGGTGACGCTGTACTAAAATTGCAACAGTATACGGAGTGCATCAGTCGACCGTGAACGCTGGACTTATACACGTTTTCGAAATGTTGATCATTGCAATTGATCAAATGGATTGGACGCCCGAGATGAGTAGATGGTACGCGTGCAATTTGCTTGTGTTGCATATTTTATGAGCGAGAACTGAGATGAAGTATGAAATGAGAATTGAGAGAGAAAGGGAGAGGGGGAGAGAGAGATGGTGAGAAAGAGAGAGAAAGAGGGAGGAAAGAGAGAAAGAGAAAGAGAAAGAGAGAGAGAGAGAGAGAGAATAATACCAGATCAAAAAAGGTCGAGAGCTAGAGAGAGAGAGAGAAAAAAGGAAAAAAGAGAGCAGAAAAATAGAGAAAAGAGAATAAACCATGCACGAATAAACTCATCCAATAAATAATTTCATCCAGACAACAATAACAGCTCCTAATAACAACTCATCTAAACAATAACAATGATTCCAAAATTCACAAAGCAATATCCGGCCAATACTACAACCGCATCGAATCTCAAAATCGTTTTTTTTTTTTTTTTTACTTTTTTTAAACCGATCATCATGATATAATTCAGACAGTGTGGGTGATACCAATTTCAAACTTAATTTCATGCCAATTTCCACCGAATATGACGTTGAATTCATCAAATCCAATTGAATTCCATTCACATTACACTTATTAAGGCAATGAAGGTCTCATATATATGTAGTCTGTTCATTATACTGCATATACATTTGCCTTTTGAATTTATGAAGCCACGCCCCCCTTTAGCTGACGCGGCGCTCTGTGATTGGCTGTCTTCAAGAACGACCGTTGGACATTCTGGAACGTGATTCGCGGAAAATTGATTTCTTTGATGCCATGGGATATATTCATGAATACTTATACAAGAGAGTGAGAGTGAGAGTGAGAGTGAGAGTGAGAGTGAGAGTGAGAGTGAGAGTGAGAGTGAGAGTGAGAGTGAGAGTGAGAGTGAGAGTGAGAGTGAGAGGAGAGGAGAGGAGAGGAGAGAGAGAGAGAGAGAGAGAGAGAGAGAGAGAGAGAAAGAGAAAGAGAAAGAAAGAGAGAGAGAGAGAGAGAGAGAGAGAGAGAAAGAGAGAGAGAGAGAGAGACGGGAAACAAATAAAGGGAAACGGACAGACAAAGATAGAAAGAAGTGAAAGAGAGCGGAAAAAAAGGGAGGGAATGAAGGAAATAAAAAAGGAGATAAAGACGAGGAAAAGAGAAGGGAGGAGAGGAAAACAGGGGGGAGGGGAGAAAAGTGTTGGGGGGGAGTGGAAGGAGGGTGAGGGAGAAAGAGAGAGAAGGAGGGAAGGGAGGGAAAGGAGAGGAAGTCGTGTGAGTAAGGGAGAGAGAGAGGGAGGGAGGGGGGAATAGGGAAAATAGAAGAGAGCAGGGAGGCAGTGGAAAGGAGTCGAGGGGGGAAGAGGGAGAGAGAGGGGATAGGAGGAAGAGAGGGAGGGGGGACCAGTGTTAAGTAAAGGATTTGCTTATCTATTCGACGAGATCCTTTTCCTAAGCTGGGTAAATGTGGGTTGTAAATTATAAGTGTAAATCAGCTGGCTGAGTTCCACGTGTACATATATATATTCTCGTATTTATTTTTCAATTCTGATTTATTTTGTTGCTGTTGTTGTTGCTTCGATCTTTGTTATTGTTTTTGTTGAATGATGACAACCGCAGGAACGAAAAAAGTGCATTGCTATCGCTAAAGAGGGCAATATATATATATATATATAATATATATATATATATATATATATATATATATGTATATATATATATATATATATATATATATATACATATATATAT
>BOPN01001011.1:315502-325502 GCA_017312705.2 Penaeus japonicus
CAATAATAATGATAGCAACAATAGTAATAGAAGTAGTTGTTATAATCATATCATACTAATGATAATGATAATGATGATAATGATTTTGATAATGATAATAATGATAACGATGATAAGAATGATGGTGCTAATAATAATGATAACATTAGTAATATGATAATGCTGATAATGATAGTAATGATAATGATGGTAATAGAAATGGTTATAATAATGATAATAATAATGATGATAAAACAATAATAACAGAACCAGAAATAATGATAATGATAGCAATTATAATGATAAAGATACTGACAATGAAAGATAATACTGATTATAATGCTAGGAATGAATATGATGATTATTGTATTGATAATGACAATAACAATTATAGCAATATCAATAATGATAACGATGATAATGATAGCCATCATAATGATAATAATGATAGTAATCACAATGATGCTATTGATGATAGTAATGATAATGATGATAATGATAATTATAATCATAATAACAAAGGGTGAAAATTATGATAATGATAATAACGATAACGCTAATGATAATAATAAAATGCTTCCAAAATTCTTCTTTAGGAAACACATAGCCTAAGCAATTACGGGTATTGGTTTGTAATTTGCTAATAATACACATCAAATCGTAGATTACAGGGAACACATATAATGGCTTTATCAATCTACGCAGCATGTGTATTGTGGTTATGTGTGGGTGTTTCTGCGTGTGTGTCTGAGTGTGTGTTTGTGTGTGTGTGTGTGTGTTTCTGCGTGTATATCTGAGTGTGTGTTTGTGTGTTTGTATGTGTGTGTGTGTGATTATACGTGAGTGTCTGAGTGTGTGTTTGTGTGTGTGTGTGTGTGTGTTTCTGCGTGTGTCTATGTGTGTATTTTTGAGTGTGTGTGTGTTTCTGTGTGTGTGTGTGTGTGTTTGTATGCGTGTGTGTGTTTGTCTGTACGTTCGCATTTACGGGTGAGTTTGTTTGTTTTTCTTTCTTTCTTTTTTTTTTTTTTTTTGCACATGCTTTGCATGTTTTCGCTTTCTGTGCATGTTTATTATTATTATTATCATTATTATTATTGTTGTATTTCATCACGCGTGTTTATGTAAGTAAGTATACGTATGAGTATTGTGTATCAAAGAAAACGTATTCCATCATTACGTGTCTCCCGTTTTCTTTATCATTGCTAAAAATCCCCCGCGCTTTAAATTTTCCTTCAAACGTTTTTCTTTTTCTTCTTCTTTTTCTCTATCGTTATCTCTTTCTTCTGTCTTCCAATTATCCAATTTATCTTAGATGGAATTAACTACCGTATTTTGTGGTGCTTCCGGCTAGTGGTTTTATCAATGCCAGACGATCAGGTTAATGGAAGTGATGGCGAGTTAATTTCAACGAATTGATTGCCAAGTCTGATTGGTCCGAGGGTGGGGGGAGGGAGGTACAGGGGAGGGGAAAGGGGGAGGGGAGTGATGGGTCGAGGGGAAGGGGAAGAGGGGAGGGGAGGGAGGTTGGGAAAGGGGAAAGGGGAGGGTAGGGGAAGGAGGTTGGGAAAGGGGAAAGGGGGGGGGGGAGGGGCGGGATGGGATGCCGGGAGGAGAAGGGGAAAGGGAGAGGGGAGGGATGAGTGGAGGGGAAGGGGAAGAGGGGAGGGGGAGGGAAAGGGGAAGCGGAGTGAGGTGGAGGAAGGGGAGGGGAAGAGGGAGGGGCGGGAGGTCGGGAAGGGGAAAAGGAGGAGAAGAATGGGCGAGGGCGGGAGGTTGGGAAAGGGGAAAAGGGAGGAGAAGAATGGAAGGGGAGGGGCGTGACGAAGGGCAATGAGAGGGATGGAAGGAGGGGAAGGAGGGGTAGGAGAAGGAAGGATAGAGAGGGGGAACGGGAGAAGAAGGACGTGGGTAGGGGGAAAGGATGAATGGGAAGGAGGGGGAAAGGGTGGGTGGGATAGATGAAGGAGGACGGGGAAGCGTGACTTAAGGGTGGAAAGGGTGGGAAGAAGGAGGGAAGGGGAGGGGAGGGGGAATTAGAGAAAGAAGGGGGAAGGGGATGAGGAATAGGCGAAGAAGGAGGAAGGGGGGTCGTGGAAGAGGGAAAGAGAAGGAGGAGAGGGGAAGAGGCTTGGAGGGGGAGAGGGAAGGGGAGGGGGCGGAGGAGGTGGGGAAGAAAAGGAGTGGGCAGGGGGGAAGGGGGCATTGCGAAGAGGGAACGGAGGAAATGAGATAATTAAGTGTGCAGTAATAAAAGGAGAAGGAGGAAAGAGGGGAAAGGGGGAAAAGGGGATAAAGGAAAGAGGATGAAGGGAGAAGAGTTAATGGATGGGGGATGGGGGGGGGGGAAGGGGGCGGAGAGGATGGTTTGTTCCTTCATGTTTGTTTAATCACATATAAATTTGTCTATTTTTCTATCTATTTCTGTCGTCCTCTATCTAGATCCTATCTATTTTGTCTAATACATCATTCTTGATATTTTTTTTTTTTTTATTCGTTATCATTATCATTATCACCACTTGATCATTATCATATTATGATACTGTTATTGCTCTCCATATCCTGAACACCATCACTTTTATTATTGTTATTCTCATCAGTAATTACCATTTTCATCATAACCACCATTTTGATTCTCATCAACATCACCATAATCCTTAATGAAATAATTGCCATTATTATTATTATAACGATCATTATCCTTATGCTCATTACAAACATCCTCGTCACATTATAATTATCATTGAATTATTACTGATTATTAATTAGCACATGCTAATGATCACTAATATTATTTTGCATACGGGGAAATATACGCTTCTTCATTTTGTTTTAGTTAACCCTGTGTCGCAATTTGAAGAAAACGTGAAGATTAATCGTAACACCAGCAGGTCTTGTCATAGTCGGTGACAGTTAAAGAAAACGGACTGTTTTTGCTAAATATGTACACACATAAACACACACGCTGAAACACTCACTAACAAACGTACACAAATACAGACACATACGGATGTACATACATGAACACACATAGACACACGTACAAAGGCATATGAACACATTCACATAATCCCTTTCTTTTCTCCCTCCTCTTCCTCCCTGACTCCCTCCCTCCCTCCTTCCCTCCCTCCTTCCCTCCCCCATTAAGTCTTCCCCCCCTCCTTTTCCCCGTGCAGTGTACAAAGGTAAAGAGGACGGGTGTCGTTTATTTCTCAAAGAAAATAAATGTAAAAGAAAGCATGAAAGAAAGACTGTTATATTTACATATACATATATATACATAAGCATATACACATGCATACAGACACACACACACACACACACACACACACACACACACACACACACACACACACACACACACACACACACACACACACACACACACACACATACAGATGATAAATACAAGTAGATAATTATATTAATAATACAGAGAATAATTTCCGTGAATTATTTGTATTAAATTCTATTTTTCCAGGTACGTTGAGACACCACTTAAAGCCGACTTTCAACCTTAAGCACTGGTAAAGTAAGGTCGCCTTTTCCTTTTTTCCTTTTACTTTTACTAAATTTTTCTCACTTCTCTCTCTCTCTCTCTCTCTCTCTCTCTCTCTCTCTCTCTCTCTCTCTCTCTCTCTCTCTCTCTCTCTCTCTCTGTCTCTGTCTCTGTCTCTCTCTCTCTCTCTCTCTCTCTGTCTCTGTCTCTCTCTCTCTCTCTCTCTCTCTCTCTCTCTCTCTCTCTCTCTCTCTCTCTCTCTCTCTCTCTCTCTCTCTCTCTCTCTCTCTCTCTCTCTCCTTCTTTCTGCCTCGGTCACCTTCTGGCTCTATGAATATAAATTGGCGTCATCTTGATTGAAATATTGATTAAGGTTCAATCAGGGGCAGATCCTTCCTCCAGTGGTGACCTGGAGGTCCCCCCGCCCCCCTCTCACCCCCCCACTTCCTCTTGCCTTCTCTCCCTTCTTGCCCAGTTCTTCCCTCTCACTCCTTGCCCCTTTCCCTTCTTGACTTTTCCCACTCTCCCCTCTCTTCTCTCTTGTCTATTTTTTATTCTTGACTCCTTCTTTCTCTCCCCTTTTTCCTCTCCCTTCCTCTTGCCTCCTTTCCCGTCTCCCTTCTTGCCTCCTTCCCATTCTCCCCTCTCTCTATCTCTTCTCTTTTCCCCTTTCTATTCTTGCCCTCTCTCTCCTCTCTCCTTCTCTTACCCTATTTTCCTTTACTCGTTTGCATGTTTACTTCGTTGCTATAAAAATATTCCTTTTGGTATTAATCAGTGCATTGTGCTTTTATTTTTAATCAATTTCAACCCAAATATAATGACTATAAAACAGACATCAGTGACAAACAAATGACTTTTATTATCATCATCAATATCATTATTATTGTTATCATGTAATTATCATTAACGTCATTATCATCATCATTATCATCACTTGTATTGAATTTGTTATCATCATTATTATCATCATAATTGAGATTGTTATTATTAGTATTGTTAACAATAGCATTGCTATAGCTGTTATCATTGTTAACAATAGCATTGCTATTGCTGTTATCATTGTCATCAACATTATTATAATTATCATTGTTATCATCAGTATCATTATTATCACTGTTATTATTATCATCATTATCATTATCACTGTGATCATTATCATTACTATCAATGTTGATAATGACACTATTATTTTTATCTTCATCATTACTATCATTATCATTATTATCATTATGATTATTATCATCATCATTATAATTTTCGTTGTACTTATTATTTTCATTATCATTATAATCATCTTTCACCCTTATTATAATCATTATAGTTACCAATATCATTATTGATATTATTGTTATTATCATATTCATCATTACTATTATTATCATTATTATTACTATTATCATTATTATTATTATTATTATTATTATTATTATTATTATCATTATTATTATGATCATTATTACTATTATTATTATTATTATCATCATCATCATCATTTTTGTTATTATCATCATCATTATTCTTCTTATTATTATTATCATTATTATTGTTATTATTATCATCATCATAATTATTATTATTACTATTAATATTTCTATTATTATTATTATTGTTAATATTATTATCATTATTATTATCATTATTATTATCATTATCATCATTATTATCATTATTATTATTATTATTGTTATTATTATTGCTATTATTATTATCATTATTATTATTATCATCATTATCATTATTATCATTATTATTATTATTATTATTATTATCATTATTATTACTATTATCATTTTTATCATTGCTATCACTATTATCATAATCATCATCATGGCTCTTCTTACAGCTGTTCCTACGTGCCAACATTCTCTCACTGCTATTAGAGATGATATCACCCGCAAGGCTTATCACCAGCTTGGTAATTACCTTATCAGCAATTATCATTATGGCTGGAAGAGGAAATAGAAGAGAAGGGAAAGAATAGAAGATGGGGTGATAGGATATGCGAAGATAAAGGCGGTAAGAGAAGGTGAAGATAAGAAGGAAATAGAGGAGAGATTAGTAAAGTAAACAAGGAAACAAGTAAAATGAGACAAGATGAAGAAGGGAAATAATAAAGAAAAAAAAATCTATTAAAAGCAACAACAAAGACAAAAGAAACCGAAAAAGGGAGACAAAAAATTCCGTGAAATAGGAAAACAACAAACAAATATATAAATAAATGGATAGATGAATACATAAAAATAGTAATTTATAAACAAGATTTAACAAAGAATGATAGAAGCCGAAAGGACATTGAAAGACTAACAAAAAAGCTAAGAGTAAGGGAAAAAAATATATATATATACGTAAAGGAAAAACTAAGAAAAAATGAATAATGACAAAAATCACAGACGCCCAAAGAAAAGAAAATGAGGAAGAACAAGGAAAAGGCAACAAAAAAACAACAACAACAGCAACATCAGTGATCAGGGACTTTTGCCTATTCATCCGAGCTCACAATAGGGGGTAGGGGGCTGTGTGGAGGGGGGAGGGGGGTGGGAGCCTGTTGTGTTTCCTTCTCTTTGCCTGTACAATGAACAATGGAACCATCTGGAAGCTTTTGTTGCCTGTAGGATATATAGATCGTTCCGTTTCACTTACCTCCGGTCCGATTTCGTCTTATACCCCCTCTTCTCCTCCTCCACCCCCCCCCCCCTGTCCCTCTACCCTCCTTCTCCCTCTCTTTCTTCACCCTGTCTCCCTTAGTCTTTTTTTTCTTCTTCTTCTACTCCTAATTCTCCTCTTCTTTTTTTCTCCATTCGTCTGTTCCACATTTCGTATTTTTCCTCATCCTCTCCTTCTCCCCTCCTTCCTCTATTATTTGGCATATGCTCTACCTCCCTTTTGTCATTTTCCTCTTCCTCTTCCCCTCTCTTTTCCTTCTCTTTCCCTTCCCTTTTCCTTATTTTCCTTGCTCCCATTCCGTTCCAAGTGTCTCATTCTGTACAGTTTCTCATTCCGTTCCAAGTGTCCCATTCCATTCCAAGTTTCCTATTCCCTTCCAAGTATCCCATTCTATACCCAAGTGTCCCATTCTACCTCAAGTGTCCTATTATATTTCAAGTGTCCCTTTCCCTTCTAAGTGTTCCATTGTGTTTCAAGCGTCCTTTTCCATTCCAGGTGTCCCATTCTTTTCCAAGCGTCCTATTATATTCCCAAGTGTCCCATTCCAATCCAAGCGTCGCATTCTATTCCGAAGTGTCCCATTCCAATTCAAGCGTCCCTTTCCATTTCGCTCAGTCTCCCTTTCCATTCTGAGTGTCCCATTTCGTTCCAAGCCTCCCTTTCCATTTCCGTTCCAATCGTCCCTTTCCATCCCAAATATCCCATTCCGTTCTAAGCGTCCATTTCCACTTCGGGTGTCCCATTCTATTCCCAAATGTTCCATTCCGTTCCAAGCGTCCTTTTCCATCCCAAGTGTTCAATTCCGTCCCAAGCGTCCCTTTCCATTCCGAGTGTTTCATTCTGTTCCAAGCGTCCTTTTCCATTCCGAGTGTTCCATTCTGTTCCAAGCGTCCTTTTCCATCCCAAGTGTTCGATTCCGTTCCAGGCGTCCCTTTCCATCCCAAGTGTTCCATTCCGTTTCAATCGTCCCTTTCCATCCCAAGTGTTCCATTCCGTTCCAGGCGTCCCTTTCCATCCCAAGTGTTCCATTCCGTTCCACGCGTCCCTTTCCATCCCAAGTGTTCCATTCCGTTCCAATCGTCCCTTTCCATTCCGAGTGTTCCATTCCGTTCCAAGCGTCCCTTTCCATTCCGAGTGTTCCATTCCGTTCCAAGCGTCCTTTTCCATCCCAAGTTTTCCATTCCGTCCCAAGTGTCCCTTTACATTCCGAGTGTTCCATTCTGTTCCAATCGTCCTTTTCCATCCCAAGTGTTCCATTCCGTTCCAAGCGTCCCTTTCCATCCCAAGTGTTCCATTCCGTTCCAGGCGTCCCTTTCCATCCCAAGTGTTCCATTCCGTTCCAATCGTCCCTTTCCATCCCAAGTGTTCCATTCCGTTCCAGGCGTCCCTTTCCATTCCACTTCGCCCCACGTGCCCCGCTCCCTCACCAGCATTCCATTCCGTCCCCAGCGTTCACGCGCCAAAAGCCATACCGATTTCAGTCCAAGTATTACATTCAAAATAACTCTCTTTCCTTGAATCATTGAGAAAAAAAGAAAGGTGGGGAGGAGGAGAAAAAAAAAAGGTAACATTACGTTGTTAAAGGCTTTTAACACGGTCGTTAGCGGGAATAAAGTTTCATTTCGGAGACTTTGTGTTCATTATAAAAGTTACATTGTTTTGCCTTTGTTGGAGAATTTATGCCTTTAGCGCCATCTTTTGGTCCGAATGCATATCTTGCTGAATTCACACCTTTGTTTAGCGGAACGCGATCTTGGAACTTTTTTTATTTTCATTTTTTTATATTTTGTTTTTCACTTTTGAAGTTGTTGTTTTTTCTCTCTTTTTTTCCTTTTTTTTGGTAAAGGTCAAAGAACTGACTCCGCGTTGAGAATTTCAAATGAGTTTAGGATCGTGATGTTTGAAGTGGTTTTAATCGTTGGACATGTGGGAATCTAATTGTTATTTATAGTTTGTTATTATCATATCGCTGTTTATAAGAATAGAGCGCTGATAAAAACGAAGAGAAAGGAAGAAACAATGTAAAGGATTAGTAAACAAACGAGGAAAACGAAAGGTAAGTAAAAACATGGTATTAAAATAATTATATTGAGTTTTAAATACTAAATAAGTAAAGAATCAAGTGAAAATGAAAGGAAATCAACGTCAAAATACAGATAAAAATAAAGATAAAACTGCAAAGAAATTACAGTGTTCTCGTTCATCAAAAGAACCTTTTATCTTATTCTTTTTATATATTTTTTTTCTCTTCTTTTTATCTCTGTCTTTCTTTCTTTTATTTTTATTTTCTATCTTTCTCTCTCTTCTTTTCCATTCAGGGTAGGCAAGCAGATGAAGATTCTTTACGCAGTTGACGTGTTGTGTGAAAAGCCTCCAAAATAAAATAAAAATGAGTTGTATCTCACTCTCTCTCTCTCTCTCTCTCTCTCTCTCACTCTCTCTTTCTCTCTCTCTCTCTCTCTCTCTCTCTTTCTCACTCACTCACTCACTCACTCTCTCTCTCTCTCTCTCTCTCTCTCTCTCTCTCTCTCTCTCTCTCTCTCACTCGCTCACTCTCTCTCTCTCTTTCTCACTCACTCTTCCCCCCCCCCCCTCTCTCTCTCTCTCTCTGTTCTTCTTTTTCTATTTCTATATTTATCCATTCCTGTTGACTGTGATGAGGGGAAAGGCTTTCATTCGCTCGAGGATATACCTCTCGCCTGAATATTAAGATTGAATTTACTTGCGCCAGGAATGTAAAGTTGATGTGAAAGAGAGTTTGAGAACGCGAGAAAGAGGAGGAGGAAGAGGAGAATTAAGAAGAGGAAGAGGAGTATTAAGAAGAGTAAGAGGAAGAGGAGGATTAAGAAGAGGAAGAGGAGATGGTTGTGGAGGAGGAGGAGGAGGAGGATTAAGAAGAGATGGATGATGAGGAGGAGATGGTGCTGAAGGAGGAAGAGGAGGAAGAAGATGAAGGCGGAGGAGGAAGAGAAGAACAAGGAGGAGGGGGAGGAGATGAATAAAGAAGTTGAGAAAGAGAAGATGAAGATGGAGAAGAGAAGGAAAAGAGATGGAGAGAAAGAATAGGAGAAGAGGGAAGTAGGAGGGGGAAAGGAAGAAGAGGAGGATTGGTGGAGAGGGAGAATAAAAAAAAAGAGTAGGAGGGGATTGGAAGAGTGATAAGATGAAGAAGAGGAAGAAAGAGAAGAAGGGAGAAGGGGAAAAAAGGGGAGGATAGAAAGGTGACGAAGGATTAGAAGAGAAACATGGAATGGCGGGATGGGGAGGATGAGAAAGAGCGGAGGTTGGGGAAAGGAAGAGGAGTGGGATGAAGCATTAGTGGGAGGAACAGGGGGGTGGGGGGAAAGAGGAGGGGAAGGATGGGGTGATGGATGCGAGATGGAGGGTGGAGGGGGGGGGGAAGAGAAAGGAGGGGATGAGAGTAAGAGGTGACCTTCTACAACATATGTATGTATGTACATAATCTAGGTGTCTCGCTTCAGCATTGGATTTGCAACACAACATTGCAACTTTTAATTCGGCCAGGTTGGTCTACTCTCTCTTTCTCGGAATGCTCACTATGTCGTCCACAAATAAGTAGGGGCGTTCCGGTCGCTCTTCTCCCCCCCCCCCTCCTCCTTTCACTCCTGCCTCCCGTCCCCTCTTCTCCCCTATCAATCTTCACCCCTTCCCCCCTCCTTTCATTCTCCTCCCCCTTCCCCCTTCCTTTCATTCTCCTCCCCCCTTCTCCCATCCTTTCATTCTCCTCCCCCCTTCCCCTCTCCTTTCATCTTTCTTTCCCTTTCCCCTCTCGCTAAATTCTCCCCTTTCCTTTAGCTCTTTTTTCTTCTCCAATTCCCCCTCCCCTCATATTTTCAT
>BOPN01001011.1:345502-348002 GCA_017312705.2 Penaeus japonicus
TCATAATATTACTACAATTAGATGGACCTATTATATCGTAAAGTACATTAAAATTTATTGTCCCTATGGTGTCTCTGTGTTCAATGCGATGTTTTGCAGAAACATGCAGTGCCGATGGAGGAGGAGGAGGAGGAGGAGATGTGGGAAGAGTAGTAAGAAGGAAGAAGAGATGATGAAATGGAAGAAAAGGAGATAGATAGACAGATAAAGGGTAGATGTTTAGAGAGGCAGAGATAGATGGATGGAGAGATAGAGAGATTGATTGACGAAGATAGAGAGAAAGAGAGAGAGAGAGAGAGAGAGAGAGAGAGAAAGAGAGAAAGAGAAAGAGAGAGAGAGAGAGAGAGAGAGAGAGAGAGAGAGAGAGAGAGAGAGAGAGAGAGAGAGAGAGAGAGAGAGACGGAAAGAGACAGACAGGTAGACAAACAGACATACTAAAAGAGAGAGAGAGATATTGAGAAAGAAAGAGATGGTAGTAATAATAGCGATGATAATGATTGTCATCATTACACTTTTATTATTATTATCATTATGATACTGGTGAAGGTAATAATAATAACAATGATAATAATAGATAGTGATCCTGCTGCTGATGGTGATGATGATGATAATGATAAAGACGATAATGATAATAATAGTGATGATAGTGATGATTATAACAATAACAATAATGATGATAATCATGATCATCATGATAATTAGAATAACAATGATGGTAATAATAACAACAAGGATAATGGTGATGATGATGATGAAGAAGAATAATTGATAATGATGATAATAATGATACTGATTGTAATAATCATGAAAATTAGAGTATGGCAATAATAATGTCAATCATAGAAATAATGATGATATAATGATAATACTGATAGTACCATTGATGAGAAAAATGATAATGATAATAATGATGATAATAAAGATACGGATAATAATTACAATGAAAATAATAATGAAAATATAAACAAATAGCGATCATGATAATAAAGACAAAAAAAAAAAAAAATGACAGTGACTATTGAGGATCATAATAACTGATAATGATAAATAAAATATACTCCCAACCCATATAAAATCGAGTGTTTCCCCTCAGGCCTCAGCACAGAGTCTTTTTAAAAGGGGAAGCGCTGGAGGGGCTGATGCTGTTTATTAATTTTTACAATAAATGTTTATTGAGTAACATGACATAATAGACTAAAGGAGAAATTGAACAAGAGGGATTTTTTTATTGTTATTATGATTAGCCCTAAGATCTTCTCCTCGACCCCCCTTTTTAAGGATTTTTTTTTTTTAAGATTCTCTCCTCTCACTGTATTATTTCTTTTTTTTTATAATCTTCCTTCCATTTTTATTAATTATTTTTCTTCTTTTTTTTTTTGACTTTCTCCTCCCCTCTTGCACTGTATCAATTCTTTTCGAATCTCCCCAACCTCTTTATTGATTTTTTTTTTCTTTTTTAATCATATATTTTTCAATTTTCCCCCTCCCCCACTACCCCCTTTATACACAGGTTTGTTTCCCCTCATCTGCTAGTTCTTTCTTTCCCCTTTAATGCTTTATTGGTTTTCCCCCTCTCTCTCTCTCTCATCTTTATTGCCTCTCTTCCCCTCACCTTCATTTTCGACTCTCACGCCTCCTCTCTGTTATTAACATTCTCTCTCCCTCTTTATTTGTTTTGTTTTCGTCCCCCCTTTTATTACCCGTTTTCATCTTCCTTTTCGGTTGTGATCATGTTTTTTTTTCTTCTAATGTTGTTTGTTTGTTTATTTTGGTATTTGTTATTTTGTTGCATTTGGTTTTGTTTTGTGAATAAAAGGGGCGTTTGTTTTAGAGGGGATGAAGCGAAAAGGAATATTTCTTTGATTTTGGTCATTATCGCTTTTTCAGGTAGTTACGGATATTCTATGCAAAAAAATAATCATAGATATACACATATACACACATACGCACACACACACACACAGACATTCACACACACACACACACACACACACACACACACACACACACACACACACACACACACACACACACACACACACACACACACACACACACACACACTCCCTCACACACACGCCCGCACACACCTCGCGTACACACTTGTATACGCGTGCAGATCCATAACAAAATTACAAAGAGCAGAAGGCCAAGCGGACACAAGTTTGATTATGAAACAGATTTTAATGAATAAGGGAACAGGGAATGGGAAGAAGAAGAAGAGAGAGGAGAGAGGAATGCCAGGCATGAGAGAGCAATATTGGGAAACGGCTGGGGGAGGCGAGGGGGAGGGGGAGAAAGAGAGAAAGAGGGGGAGAGTGAGAGAGAGGGAGAGGGAGGGAGGTAGAGAGAATGGGTGACAGATAGATAGAGATAGATAGATAGATAGATAGATAGATAGATAGATAGAGAGAGAGAGAGAGAGAAAGAGAGCGAGAGAGAGAAACGGAGGGAGAGAGAGGGAGAGAGAGAGAGAGAGAGAGAGAGAGAGAGAGAGAGA
>BOPN01001011.1:350502-353002 GCA_017312705.2 Penaeus japonicus
AGAAAAGAGTAAAAGAGAGAGAGAGATAGAGAGGTGGGAGGCCAAAGAGGGAGTGAGATAAAGAGGGGCGTCAAAGAGGGAGAGAGAGAGAGAGAGAGAGAGAGAGAGAGAGAGAGAGAGAGAGAGAGAGAGAGAGAGAGGAGAGTGGGAAAAAGAGAGAGGTGGGTCAAAGAGAAAAAGAGAGAGAAAGGGGGGTGAGGGTCAAAGAGAAAAAGGAAGGGAGATCGTTTGTGTGGGAGAAAGAGAGCGACCTAATCAAAAGAGATAGAAAGAAGGAGAGCAAAAGAAATACAAACCAATCTGTACTACCATCTCCCCCCCCCCTCCATACCATAGCCATCGCAAAGCCGTAAGCCCTGTGAACCTGATAGCATAAACACAGTAAACACAAAATCAAATCGTTCTAATACCCCCAAAATAAGACAGAAACAGGAGGGAACACAGGCGCGAAAGAGAACATCAAAAGCCTCGCCCAAACCCTTTCAAAACAGGATCCAATTCCACACGGAGGAGGATTCAGTAGCACAAGACAAGTGGAAGTACTTCAAGAGCGATTACACACATCAAAAGCGATTCCAGGCGTACAATAGACCGACCCTTCTCGTGGGAATCTCATGAAAGGTGATAATCTCATGGTAGGAGCAGTAGTTAGTGAGCGTGAGCAAAATTATGAGAGAGAGGAATGAGGGAGGAATATAGACCGGTATATCTCCCGGGTGGAGGAGGTGCGGGTTGCTGTTCAGCATTCAAGGGATTCTGTTTGACGTGAAATATGTTTGGGATGGGTTGAGGCGAGCGATTGTGTTGTTGTTATTTCTGGATAGTTGTTGATGTTGATGCTGCTGTTGCTATTGTTGTTGGTGGTGCTGATGCCAGTGTGATTGGTGGTGTTAGTGTAGCAGATATTGTTATGTTGTTAGTAATGTAAATATTGTGGTTGGTGTTGCTAGTGTCATAGTTGTTATCGGTAGTAGATCTGTTGTTGATGTAACTGTTGCTCCTTTTATTATTGTTTTGTTCTGTTAGTTTTAGTACTGGTAGTTCCTGTGTTGCTAAAACAGCTGAAACAGGTTATTATTGTTGTAACTGATGCTGTTTATCTTTTGTATATGTTCTTGTTCTTTGCTTTCTATTGAGGTTTTGCTGTTATTCTTCATTTCGTTTTTTTTCCCTGTTATTGTGTGTGTTATTGTTGCGTGTGTTTGTTGTTGATTTTGTTACCTATATGAATTTTGCTATATCAAGAATATAATCGATAGACAGATAAGGGTATATAGACTGACAGATTGACAAATATATATACTGATAGATAAATATAGATAGATGGATGAAGAAAAAGAGAGAACGAAAAAGAGAGAGGGTGGGGAGTAAGAGAAAGAGAAAGAGAGAGAGAGAGAGAGAGTTTCTATTCTAATTGTTCAAGATAGACATTAGGAAGGGCATCCAGGCAGGACAGGGAAGAGGATTTTTCATAGTTAGTGTGTGTAGTAACGTGAGCGTATAATCTAACGCACACACATACACGATATCTCACGTTCTCAATTCCCTACACACAAATACAGAGACAGAAAAGAAACACACTGATTCAATCCCTACACCATTTACACACACAGAGATGGAATACACATCCCCCTACCCCCACCACACAAACATACACACATCCCCACTCCTTTCATCCCCCTCCCCACCTCCAAACACACTCCACACACACACAAACACAAATCCCCACTCACCTCACAACCCCCCCACAACAACCCCCCTCTCCCCCCTCAGCATCCCCTCACACCCCTCACCCCCCGTTTCATCACCCCCCCCCCTTATCCC
Organism: Penaeus japonicus; assembly: GCA_017312705.2. Classification (NCBI taxonomy): domain Eukaryota; kingdom Metazoa; phylum Arthropoda; class Malacostraca; order Decapoda; family Penaeidae; genus Penaeus; species Penaeus japonicus. Next base: position 352,327 of record BOPN01001011.1, read on the forward strand.
CCGTCTCATCACCCCCCTCTCACCTCCCCCCCAAACACACCCTTTCCCGCAACATCCCCAACTTCTTTCAAACCCCTCCCCCCCTCCCCCCGCCACCCCTCTCCCTCCCCCTCCCCCTCCCCCTCCCCCACCCACACACACACACCGAAAGAAAGAGATTCGAAAGGAAGGCTCAGATCTCCAGCCGAGGCCGTGGGACCTCCTCGAAGACGGCTCTGGGAGATTGAGGCTGACACACTACTCCTTGGAGGATGAGGGAGGGAGGGGGGGGAGGGGAGGGGGGAGGGGGAAGGGGGAAGGGAGGTGGAAGGCGAGGCTGGGAGGGTGATGGAGGTGGGGTAGAGGAGGGGGGGGAGAATAGGGAATGAGTAGGAGAAAGAGAGAAGGAGGAAGAGAGGTTGGGTTGGTTGGGGTGAAAGAGAGAGAGCGAGGAAGAAAGAAAGAGAAAGAGAGAAAGAAAGGAAGTGAGAGAAAGAGAGAGAGAGGGGAGGGTTAGATTGATAAACAGATAGATAGATAAGGGTGGAAAGATAGATAAACAGACAAATATATATAGGTAAATATATACAGATCGATAGATAAATAAATATATAGAGAGATAGATAGATAAAGAGTGAAGGGGGAGGGGTCGATAGACAGACAGATAGATAGACAGATATATAGATTAATAGATAAG
>BOPN01001012.1:2500-7500 GCA_017312705.2 Penaeus japonicus
ATACATATGCGCGCGCGCGCGTGTGTATGTGTGTGTATATGTGCACTTTTTTTTAACACTTTGAAATCAGATTTTCCTACTTTTGCGTATTGATAATAGTTCAATTCCTCTAAAGCTAAAACAAAAATAGCTCGTAAAATCCATGTACCATATCAACACAAACCGCCTCACTTGCATATTAATGAAAATGTGGATTTACAATTTCCCTCTCTCCCCCCCTCTCTCTCTCTCTCTCTCTCTCTCTCTCTCTCTCTCTCTCTCTCTCTCTCTCTCTCTCTCTCTCTCTCTCTCTCTCTCTCTCTTTTCCCCTCTCAACCTCACCTGTGGTTTGGACGGAAGAACGATGCCATTTCCGATGTACTCGGGGTTGTCGACGAGTCTCTCGGCGCTGATGAGCATGAGCTCTTGGGTGTGCAGGCCCTCGTGCTTCTTCTGACACTCCTCGTCCCTGCACAGGCACCCACTACTTCTGTTATACTCCCCACTGTGTGGCACTCCAGGCACCGACTTAAGCTACGATTACACCATTCATGGAAAGGGCTCAGGTAGGTAGTGTGTCCTAGGACAAAGACCTGATCGTCCATGCGTTGTGACATTGGCTCGACCTCATAGTTCTCATGTTCAAAACAAAGCACATCGACATGCGGTCACACACTCCTACACTACGCATCTTGTTGATTGGGCGGGCAAATAAAAAAGCTAACGATTTTTTTAAAACTCATAGCCAGGTATAGTATATCTAATCATATCATCTATATAGATACTAAGTTTAACAGGACTCATGTCACCTTAAAAAGTAAATCATGAATTATTTTTTAATAGAGATATAGTGTGTTCATGTGAGGAGCATTTTCTGGGTGGACCTCAGGATTTCTTGTGTAGTGTAGCCGCGGCATTATATTTTGACATACGTTAGTGTGTAAGTGTGAACTACTTCGACACTAGTGTAGTGTCCACTCTGTTGCTATGGCATCCCCTAGAGAATACACCAATGGTAGCCGTAATCAGTGTCTGTGTGACTCTGTATTTACTTTTTATTGATCTCAGTGTATTTCTATAATTGATCTCATTCCAATAATCATTTTCGGTGTGTATGCTTGTACGTCATTGTTAGTTTCGTGTTATTTTTTTCGGCATCTTCTAAAATCAGGACAGAATTTCGAGCGGGTGCCTGAAATTCCTACGGCTGCGAGGCAAGGCTGTCTCTCCCTGGAATTCGTCTACTAATCTAGAAAACCAAAGCTGGACAGGCGCCCAGAAAGAATTTTCGTGGACTGGAATTTTGCTATTAGTTCTCCCTCTTGAAATGAGACATTGAGATTCCAATTCTTTTTACGGTCTTACAACCTTTTGAATGAGAAGTGATACGGTGCGCATGATAGAGGTGTTAGTAAAATTGATAATGTTAGTAATGATAATAATAATAGTAATGATGATGATGATGATGATATTAATGATGATAATGAAGATGATCATCATCATAATGATAATAATAATAATGATAATGATAATAATAATAATGATGATGATAATAATAATAATAATAATAACAAAGATAACAATAATAATGATGATGGTGATGATAATAATGATGATAATATTGATAATAATTATAATGATGATGATAACTTGTGTATCCTGACTCACATTTTCGGGTCAGTCCCCCTGCAAACCATGATAAATAATCTCCATATGAAAACTAATTGAAAATATCCCTATAGATTTACTCGAATTATTTCTATGAAACGAAAATGAAAAGAAATCGAGAAACACAACCTCCCATACAAACGCTTTCCGCATGAACACCCGCACTAAAAACATCAGACAGAATCTGGTTTTATAGAATGACGACAGCCTTGTCCTACCCCGCAGACTATGAAGCAATTCCATCGATTGAGAGGAACTTGACGCGCGTAATTGAGGATGCAGGTGAGCTTTACTGAATTATCATCTGATCTTCGCTGGTCCGGCAAATGGAGGTAATCCAACGAGATCCTGGAATAAAGGATGCCTGTGTGTGTGTGGGTGTGTGGGTGTGGGGGGAACGTGCGTGTGCGTGTGTGTGTGTGTTTTCTCTGGCATAATTTTATCTGAGTAGTTAGCTACTTATGCGATTAGTTGTTCTTTTGATTCTACCACGATGATATTGATATCAGTGATTTTTAAGGTGTATGTATGTGTTTAATCACGTGTAGATGTGTGTGTGCGTGCGTGTGTGTGTGTGTGTGTGTGTGTGTGTAAGTGTATGTGTGAACCTCGAGGCCTTCGAGGAAGAAGGATACAGAATTCAAACAAATTCAGTTGGCTGAGGACGAGAAGCCAAACCATGTAAGGAAAAAAAAAAAACAAAAAAAAAAAAACTGTAGAAGTTTTGCTTCTAAACTGTCGCATGGGCGAGGGAGACGAACATCTTGTTTGTGTGTGTGAGTGTGTGTATATAAACTGACATAAAACAGATAGATAAAAAAAAATAGTGTTGTTTTTTTCAATCCACGCCCATAAACGCTGAACAAAAGGGAAAACTCTCGTACGCCAATAACAAACACGTCCCCCCCCCCCCCCCCCCCCCCCCTCCCCTCGCCCAGCCCTCATCCCCGCTCCCCCCGAATTTCGTGAATAGATCACGATCCTCTATCCAATTGACAGATAGTCTCGCCTGATTACATCCAGCATCCTTCCACCTATGCGGGGTCAGAGGGACTCGCATTCGGCATTCGGAGCGCGTCCTCGGTTTGCCCACACGCCCCCCTCCCCCCTCCCCCCGCCCCGCCATCTCCCCCTCACCTCCTCTCCCTCACCCCTTTACTCTCTCTCTCTCTCTTTCCCTCTGCGTTGGAACGTGTCATCTCTATCCTTCTCTCCTTCTTTCCTTTCTTTTCTTTCTTCTTTCGAACGCTCCTTTTCTTATTCCTTTCTTCTTGCTCTCTCTCTCTCCGTGTCTCTCTTTCTTTCTCTTTCTCTCTCTCGCTCTCTCTCTCTCTCTCTCGCCATGTATCTATCTATTTGTCTCCATATATCTATCTATCTCTATCTATCTATCTCTCTTTCCATCTCTTTCTCTCTCTCTCTCTCTCATTATCTATCTGTCTCTATCCATCTCTCTCTCTCTCTCTCTCTCTCTCTCTCTATATATATATATATATATATATATATATATATATATATATATATATATATATATATATATATACACACACACACACACACACACACACACACACACACACACATATATATATATATATATATATATATATGTGTGTGTGTGTGTGTGTGTGTGAGGATTATATAATATGTATATATTTGATATCATATATAAACATACTATATGATATGAGGATTATATGCCGTGTTTATATATGGTATCAAATACAACAATGCATCATTTACAAAGAATACATGAGCATCATATTATTTGTAATTGATGAATTGTTGTATTTGATATCATATATAAACATACTATATGATCCTGATATTATATATCCCTCCCTCTTTCTTTCTCTCTCTCTCTTTCAATCTCTTTCTTTCTTTCCCTCTATCTACTTCCTCAATCCTTCCCCCTCCTTAACTCCCCCACATTCATTCTTCCTTCGCTTCCTTCTCCCTCCTTCCTCCGACCCTCTTCCTTTCTCCTCCTTCCTACTATTCCCTTTCCATAATTCTTCCCCCTCTTACTCTCATTCTTCCGTCGCCCTCTTTACCGTTCCCTCTTTCTTTCTTTTCTTTCTCTCTTTCCTCCACCTCTCCTCCTTTCCTCTCTCTCTTTTCCCTCACTCTTCCTTCTCTGTAACTCCATCTGTCTCTCATCTTCCCTCTTTCTTCTCTCTCTCTCTTCTCCCTAAGTCTCTCCTCCTTCCCTCTCTCTCTTTTCCCTTTCTCTTCCTTCTCTCTTACTCTTCCTTCCTTCTCTCTTAGTCTTCCTTCCTTCTCTCTTCCTTCTCTGTTACTCCTCATTCCCTCTCTCCTTCTTCCATCTCTCTTCCTTTCCTCCCTTTCTTCTTTCTCGTCTCTCCCTCTTTCCTCCTTTCGTACCTTTTTCTTCTCTCTCCGCTCCTTCCATCTCCCCTCTCTCCTCCTTGTGTATCTTCTACTTCCCTCTCTCCTCCTTTTCTGTCTTCCCCTTCTCTTTCTCCTTCTTATCTCTCTTCTCCATCCCTCGTTCTTCCATCCTCCCCTACTTTGTTCCCTTGTCTCCGGAAAGAAACATTTAAGATTCCTCTCACAACAGACGCACAGACGGCCCAGTTAACGAAGCTAATAAAGATGTTATATAGCGAATGTGTGTGTGTGTGTGTGTGTGTGTGTGTGTGTGTGTGTGTATGTGTGTGTGTGGGTATGTGTGTGTGTGTGTGTGTGTGTGTGTGTGTATGTGTGTGTGTCGGTGTGTGTGTGTGTGTCGGTGTATTGAACAGTTAAGCTCATCCATGTAACAAAATCAAAGGAATGGAATAAAAGAACACGTATAACTATAACAAAATTATAATACGAAAGAGTAATTGATACATAATAATCATGCAGGGTAAGGATACATATATGATACCTAATTTACCAAATTGCTCATGAGCTAGTGTTTATTATTGACACACAGAATATCTTAAAAACACCAATATCTTCATATATTTTTACATATATCACTGAATATAGATCTTTATCATGAAATGTTTAAAGCAAAAAATGATACTCAAGGATTACTATTTATCTAATATTGAAAGAAAGCAAATAAAGAAAAAGTCACATACATGCATACTACCTCATGCCTTCGAGCAGTGGTTTTCGAACCTTTTGAACCCATGGCCCTCTTCTGGCACAAACACAGAAGTAGGTGATGGTGATAAAATCCTAATAACGCATGTTCAATAATAGTTCTCGTATGTCATTAGTAAAAATTAAACAGAGGGTTGCATTTACTTTGAATAATATTTAATGTCAAGATCAAAATGTTCGCGGTTAACCTTAGAACCGGTTATGGCCCACAGTTTGAAAACCACTGTTCACAGGAA
>BOPN01001012.1:12500-22500 GCA_017312705.2 Penaeus japonicus
AACACAGTACGCATCGTGACCTCATATGGAGAGGTTGTATGGTGCCCGTGCTCCGTTACTATTCCTAACACACGGAACTCTAGTGCCATATACGAGGAGCTCGAACTAGGTGTAAAGTGTGCACGAATGTTGGGCGCTCTTGTCCATCGAAAGTGATTGTCCATGAATCCAGTGCTGTGAAAAGAGTAGAACTATGTACTGTACGCCAAGGTATTTGAAGGAATCTATCCTGCGAGTGCCAGTACAGCTACAGAGACCGTTAGAACTGAGTGCCCTGTTGTGCCCTGAGCCATAATTCACCTGTCACGCAGCGAGCGAGCCAGGCGCCGCGGTTACCCCCACCATGGGGGACAGCCGCAATGTAAACATTGAGGAGGGAGAAGCCTTGGTGGCCACCTCTCCCTCCCCTCCCAACGCTGAGCACAGCACCACGGCTGATATATGCATACCCATGGAAGAAGCAAGTACTGCAGCAATTGCTGCAGCCCCTGATGTCAGTACTACCGATACCCATGTGGAAGGTACTGATGAAGATGATGCTGCCGGCTTTACTTTAGTAAGCCGTAAACCCAGGAAGAAGAAGAAACATGAAAATGTCATCAAGCCTACTCTTGCACCACGAAAAAAATATGTTCGTCTCGCCTTTCCCGAAGGCACAACGAATTCTGAGAAAATGAAATGGCTGGGATGCGTTGGCAACAACGCTCCGTCCCAAGGGGAAACACCCCTTGACCTCGTGCGAGGAGACACTCTCTCCTCGCCATATATCTATATTGCCCGTCATCAACAGACTTATATTGATCTGCTCATTGACGGTCAAATTGGAGGAATTGCCTTCAAATCATGTGATGAGCCAAAAAAGAAAGAGAAATATGACGAATACCTCGTCACACATTATAACAAGGAGCTCGACCTTGAGAATGCATATGCGCTCGAGGGGAGTTCACAAGGCCATCAGAGTGTATAAAGATGGCCAGCCACTCAACCGTATTCGCATAGTATGGAAAGGAGAGCAACCACCTCCCAGTACATACAATTTTTTTGGAAAATACTTGCCCACCAGCCACGTGCGTCCGTGGAGGGCATCCCCTGTCATTTGCTTCAACTGTATGGGAAGTGGCCATGTAGCTAAATACTGCAAAGATAAGGAACGCTGTGCAGTATGTGGTGAACAGCACAATGCTAATAAGTGTCCTCGCAATATTGTAGAGGCAGAGGGAGCCACAGCTGCCCCTGCTTTCATCCCATCATGCTTCAGATGTAAGAAGACGGGGGTGACGGCCTGGCACAGGGGGTGCACCGCCCTCCCTGGCCTGGCACCTCTCCCGCCTCCCCCTGTGGAGTTAGTGAGAGACCAGCCGACGCCTCCCAGCCCAATCAGCGACCAGCGTGCCGGGGGAGTGGCTGACCGTGCCCGCCATGACGTCATCAGCAGCCGAGACTTCCCGCGGTTGCCGGGGAGTAGGGGTGCTGAATGTTCCGATCTGCATGCCACGGTCGCAGAGCTGATGAAGAAGGTCAACGAGATGATGATGATGTTCTTCACAGAGCGATTTCCGGGCCTCAAATTCTCCACTCCAATTGCAACCTCCGAGGACAGCGAGGACGCGCCACCCCCCTCCCCTCCCCTGGCACCATCCCCCTCCTCTCCCCTGGCACCAGCCGAGCCCACCGACTCTCACAGCGAGGACGCGTCATCCCCATCCCCTCCCCTGGCACCAGCCCCCCCCCCCCGCCAGCCCCCTCCCCTCCCCTGGCACCTCCCCCCCACCCTCCCATGGTTGACCGCAGGCCGCACCGGGGAATCCTCAAGAAGGCAAGGGGACTGTGACGTCAGTGGTGACGTCACAACACCCACGGAAGGAAATATCAGTGCAGAACAACCAGTGGAATCATTTCAAGCACTCAAAGAAGAAAACTTAATTTTGATTGGTAAAATGGAGACACTGAAGCGAGATATAGAAAAAATGAAAAAGGACTGCCACTGTCGAGAGGCCAGTACTGCCATCAGTGATAAAGAATCCCGCGATGACACACGGTGTCATGATACCAATTCCTCCATTAATAGCGGTCAGTGTGAGGGAGCCCGTGCTGATACTGAGGGAGGACAGTGTCAGGAACTACGTGACACGGACCCTGATAAGGCTTCCGGTCCCGCGAATGTCCTCAACACATCAATTGAAGGGATTGAGCTACGAAGCAGAAAAAAGCTAAGAATTAATAGTTTAAATGGTTAAGTTTACTTTTAAATTAAGGTCTGTCCTATGTGAGGAGAAGTATGGTTATACAGCAATGTGTATGTGTGCTAATCACCATAACTACAAGAATTGAAGCATCAGTAAATTCGTCCCCTTTCAGTGTTGCAGGGGAAGAGAGCAAGCCACGCCACGCCGCGGAAAGCGCACTCACCCTCACTCCTCATGCGCGCACACACACACACACACATATACATACACTGACACACGCACACATACACACACACATAAACACCCACAATCCGACATATACATATAAATACAGTATATATATGTATATATATATATATATATATATATATATATATATATATATATATATATATATATATATATGTTTATATATATATTTATATTTATATATATATACATATATATATATATATTTTTAAGCGGTCGATAATCAGCAGATTCCAATTGAAGTATGTTTTATGCCAATAAGACTTATTATTGCCTATGAGTAGAAAATATTTTTCGAATATTTGGGACGAAACAAAACTGCCTAATTAATCTGTAATATATTTCTTTACCCCAATTCATTTTCATTTACACAATTAACGGTATAGGTTTGAAAAAACTTCAGAATTTAAATTTCTTTAAATAAGTTTAAATATATGTCAAAAATCTACGGTAAATTCCAACCACATTTAAATACCTCTGGGAAGGTGTAATTGCCAAAGATATTGTACATGGTAATGTTTGTACTTCACTCGTTCGAGAGTTAGTCAGTGACCACTTTGCAATCCTAAAAGAGTATACTGTTGACAACAGCATAGCTCACAAAGCACCCAGACCTAAAATTAAAATCCTACCAGGACTGGAACATCACTTCAAGGCACGTGTTTATGACTGGTATAGTACCTATGTCGTAACCACTGTCGAAAATTACTCTCAGGACCTGATAAAAGTTGTCACTGACTACTACAATACATAGGTCTGCTCAAGTAAACTCTCAAAGAAAAAAAGTTCCCTAGTCCCTCACGCACCAAAGTGGATAAATGACCCCATCTTAAGTAGGGAGCATAAACGAGTTCAGGAGCTTGCTAATTGTTATAGGGATGACATAACATCAGAAAATCTTTTACGATTCCTCAGAGCTAATAAAGAATTCAGAGAATTAAAGGCTCAAATTCGCAGTAAACATTGGGAGCAATTCCTGCAGAGTATTAACCACCAAACTTCTGCAGCTGAGGTATGGAGAAAAATCAACAGGTTGTCAGGTAAAGCTGTCGCCACTCCGCAGTTCCACAGCCCATTAGAACAGGCCAATTTGTTACTAGATCAGTGGGCCATAACCTCTCAGCTGAACTCACTTCCGCAGAGATTAAGAGATAAACTTAACAACACGAAAATAAATAGGAATTTTAACATTGCCATAGCCTGTTCTGCCACTGACCCCTCCGACTTTGCCGAAATAACTGAGTGGGAATTAAATAATGCACTTCGCAAGGGTAAGGCGACCGCCCCAGGCGAGGATGGCATCACTTATAGTGTACTTCGGCTCATTGCTCAGGTACCAGGTAACCCACTCTTACATCTTTACAGACTAAGCTTATCCCAAGGAATACTCCCAAGCTCCTGGACTAAAAGCCTAATCATTCCCATTCCCAAACCGAACTCTGATAAATACCGACCCGTCTCATTGACCTCATGTTTATGCAAGGTACTTGAGAGAGTTATTTTGAGCAGACTCATGTATCGCATACATGCCAAGTTAACTCCAAGACTGTATGGATTCCTCCCAGGACGTAGCACTCAGCACTGCTTTGCAGAGTACTTGACAAATTCTCAGCAAGGCATGCAAACTGTATTTCTCGATCTTAAATCTGCCTTTGATATTGCAAACAGAGACCTCATCCTTGAGCAACTGGCTAGCTTTGGTATTCAAGGTAAACTTTTAACGTGGATTCAAATGTATTTATCAAACCGATCAGCTCATGTTCTCTTCAGGGGAATCAAAAGTACATACTCTAAAATGTTTGAGCTTGGCACACCTCAGGGGGGCGTACTTAGCCCCATGCTATTTAATATTTTAATGCACAGACTATTAAGCAATATACCACTAGAGGGCAGTGATTCCATTATTTGTTATGCTGATGACATCTGCATTAAAACTTCATCCGAGGATAGAATGCAAAAAATTCTTAATGTACTGTCCACAAAAGCTACTGAGTGCGGTTTGATAATCTTGTATTATTATATACAGGGATAGAGTTTGAAAGCTTCGTTTATTGGTACTGAAATCGTATCTTTTAAAGGCAAAAGACAACCGAGAGAAGTGCTACAAGAAGACATCGAGTGGTATGAAGCAAAGTTAAATGGTAGTGCTGGATCCCCTGGTTCTGTTGACCATAAAGCCTACTAAAAGGAAGGAATACAGAAATAAGAAGAAACGTAGTCTGGCAAATAAAATGACTGAGTGAGATCCAGGAATATGTGAAAACGATACAGATGATGAACATGACAACGGAAACCTAATCTTCCTCAACCTTAGAAGATTTATCCACTCCTGATGACTGCCAGGAAGGAAACGGAAATACACCACGGAAATAATGCAACAAATTTTATTGGACTCCTGTTGTGGAAACTGCATTGCGGTGGAACGTCTCCAGTGAAGTTGTACAAGAGATACTGATGTTTTTTTTTTTCTCTCTCTCAAGTAGTAGGTCTTTACAACATATTGATTCCTTCAGATACTACAATTTTCCGCAAGAAAAGGTAGGCAACTACTGGTAAAAGAGATGACACTCTAGCTTCATTGAAGGCAACCAATATGAATAAAAACAATATGTCATAACCTCAGGGAATTAACAGAAGTGATTGATTTTTTGAGGATATAAATGATGAGGTCCTTTTTAAGTGGCCAATTGACTTTAATGCTATTGACGGGTAACCGTGAACTACTGGACAGACATGCAAAATTATTTTGTCTTGAGTCCTTAAAAGAATTTTAAAAACATGATATTCCCCAGGATATTTGTGCCAGTTGGTGTTAAGTTATATGTGTACATCATTGCATGTTTGTATATCACTTGATGTTGTACTTGATAAATTATAAAGTATTGAAAATGCTGATTTGCCATCCAAGACAAAAGTAGGCTTGAAAGACAATTTGATTAGATGCTTGAGGACATTGCAAAAGAACCCTACTGTTATCAGAGTATCTTCGAGTTCTCCAAGATCCATTTCTTTTGCTGGCGAAAAGCTGTCATTAGTACCGAGACGACAATATTTTAGACAGCATTTTGGGCATCTCAAATGTGTTCAGAAGTAGGGATCAGATTAGGGTTTGACAAATCCTACTTTGCATCCATCAGTAGATATCTGCATAACACAGGTGTCATTTTCATGCCACTCTCTCACGATGCTGACTGCATGCATGAGGTATTTGGTATGCTGAAAATGGGATTGGAAAAAGATGGATATACAAACCAGCCAATCTGAAAGGTCGAATTTGGTACAATTTTTCCTATGAGAAGTTATGCAACCCCCAGCACAGAAAAGTTTGTGAATGTCCCAGGTTTTTCGGAAAGTGTTTTTAGTTCTCCTTTCTTCCATTATATATGGGATATCAAATACACGGTAATTGCGGATACGGAAATATAGTTTATGTGAGAAGTTGTTGCATGTTATAGATATTGCCAATAAAAGATACGTTTCTAATTTGCAATATACTTTCACCATGTGTAATATTATGCTTAATTGTATAAAAAAATAATCTTAAAAACTAGAATTATACTATACACGATTAAATAAATCAACATTTCCGGGCCTCAAATTCTCCACTCCAATTGCAACCTCCGAGGACAGCGAGGACGCGCCATCCCCCTCCCCTCCCCTGGCACCAGCCGAGCCCACCGACTCTCACAGCGAGGACGCGTCATCCCCATCCCTTCCCCTGGCACCACCCCCCTCCCCTCCCCTGGTACCAGCCGAACCCACCGCAGGCCGCACCGGGGAATCCCCGTTAGGCCGCGTCACAACACCCACGAAAGGAAATGACAGTGCAGAACAACTAGTGGAATTAGTTCAAACACTAAAAGAACAAAACTTAATTTTGACTGGTGAAATAGAAACACTGAAGCGAGATATAGAAAAAAGGACTGCCAATGTCGATAGGCCAGTGCTGCCATCAGTGATAAAGAATCCCGCGATGACACACGGTGTCATGATACCAATTCCTCCATTAATAGTGGTCAGTGTGAGGGAGCCCGTGCTGATACTGAGGGAAGGCAATGATAAGGCTTCCGGTTCCCCGAATGCCCTCAACACATCAATTGGAGGGATAGAGCTATGAAGCAGAAAAAAATAAGAATAGTTTAAATGGTTAATTGTACTTTTTAATTAAGGTCTGTCCTATGTGAGGAGAGGTATGGTTATACAGCAATGTATATGTGTGCTTTCTGTAAAGTAAAATGCGTTACCATCAGAGGATATTACAGAATGAAGTATAGACTATCAAATAAAAAACTCTTCATTTATGGATAAACGCACAATCAAATTCATATCATGGAATATGCGTAGTATTAAGCCTAGGCTTAATGACCTAGAGTTTTATATTCGTAAAAACAATGTCGATGTAATCTGCGTACAAGAACCGTTTGCAGCTGCTACTAACATGAAAATAGCGCCTAAACTCAAAGGGTATTGCTCATATGTAAATACAGCCATGACGGGTTTGTTGACTTATGTAAAGCTAACACTGTCACATGAACTAGTAAAACAAACCGGGAACACCGACGTGCAGTTCCATCATTTAAGAATTAAGCCTCTGGGTTCTTCTCATTATATAATGTGTATGCCAGGAGCTCAAAGATTCTGACTAGTTCTCTACCCAATTTCCATAATCAAGTAACATTATGTATGGGAGATTTCAATGCTAGACACACATAATTTGGTGATCACCAGAGTAACAGCAATGGGGAGGAATTTAAACATTTCGTCAATAGAAGATCAATGACTATATATGACACAGATAAACAGACTCATTTAGCAGGTGGCAGGTTAGATTATGTAATTGGTAAAGATCTTGTACATGGTAATTGTGAGGGTTGTCTTAGTCAATGGTAACTGACAACCCAGCACAAAATAGGTAGTGATGCCAGACACAGGGTTTGAACATTACAGGTTTATTCCGTAACGCAGATAGTCTGCCGTTATGGTACACGATAGATATATTCACTACAGCACAATGGTCACAGCAATAAACAATATCACAACACGTGTAAACAGGCGGAGAAATCAGGCGTCAGCGGTAGCGTGTCGATTCCCGGTCTGTCGGTATATTCCAAACATCCTGCTTATATGGACGGGGTTTGCATCCGACGTTCCCAACGGTAGCAACGCGGGAAGGTAGTGTGGAATGTAGTAGGTGCATGGCAATAAGCTCATTTGAGGGTCTAGGTCTGTGGGATAGCAAGAATGTGTGAATCACCCAAAGTTGACCTGACCTGACCCGGCGAATGCCTCGCTAGTTAGAGTACGAAAATTCCTATATTTGTATATGGATCTATTGCTGTAATTAATATCTTATATAAGCATAATATATAATTCTATATAAGCATGATATATAATTCTCACAACGCTCGGTCACCTACTAAGCAAGTCGTCCTCGACTTGCAAAGATATATAGCATGAGAATATTGGGCATCCATGAGCAAAAAAGTGCAAAACAAAGAATAAGAGAAATAGTATACGCATTTACTATATCTCTCTTTCACCGTAATATGAAGATTCAACACCCCGAGTAGACAAACATTGTGCAACGAAACCCACGCGGTTGCGAAGGCGCGCTGGTCCTCAAGATGGCGGTGTCGGGACATCAGGGTTGACAAGGCTGGTTTGCCAAGCCGTTCTGATGGAATCATCTTCAACTTGCACACCTGGAATGAAGTGACAAAGTAGTGCCCGATGCATACATAACAACTGCATTCATAATTGGCAGTGCCAAAATAGTAGAGTTGGAGGTAGAGATGTATATATATTGCATGTATATAGATATCAAAATATTATTTAGACATAACTGAAGTAATGATGATTAACTTAACTTGCTTGGACCTGTCTGCGTCACGTCGACAGATGATGCGGCATGTAGTTTAACCGACACATTCGACAGGAAATATGTAGATAACAGCGCAGAAGGGGTCACGTAAGTTCGAAGTTGGTAACCAACTTCTACAATTCTGTTAAGAGTACTAAGGGAGACATGGATTCCAGTGCAACAATTGTAACATCAGAATATGTTGCTGGAATAAACTTGATAAAGAAAATTATTGAACATATGCAGGGAAGATGGAAACATATTGCAATGTCAAGATAATTCAAATCACGTGACCTTGGCTGTAGTAGTTCTGAAAAATGAAGAGTAAGTATACTTCATATAAAGAGTAGATATGGGTATACCAAGTTTGATTTCGGAGAACGCACATGATGTTTTGAATTGTGATGAGAGGCCTGGAATAAGGAGGGAAGTAAAAATCCAGTGTAAGAAGAAATAGAATCACAAAACAAAAAGGAATTCACTGCTCATGTGCGACACTCTAAGAAATCTGGAAGTAAAAGAATCAAACATCATTAACATTGAAAGGTGACATATATTAGTACTTACTAATGTGACCATGATATAGTCGTTACCATACCCGAGAATGAGTTCTCCAAGGGAGGCGTGCGGCTGCCTGGCCGAAAAACGTTGCCGTTCTGGCGATATCTCTTTTTATCGTGACCGTTCGCTGGGTCAATTTGCAACCGTACACGCGGTACATCGCAGTGGACCGTATTTCAGGTCGGTACAATAGCCGTCTTCTCGTGAGACCGTCATGGCTCTCTCAGCCAAACATCGGGGCAAGCCCAGATTTACTATAAACTAAATAACCGATTTAGCGGTCGTTTTGACTAATGAAAGAAAAAAAGAAGCACCCGGGTCTCACCCTCATGGAGGTGGGCTGTGGTGGGCCGAGACTGGGTAAATGGGGATGAAAAACCGAATCTTGTCCTCAAAGTGGTTAAATTTTTTAACAGAGGAGATGCTGATAAGCCAAGATTGGTAAGAATAATGAATGAATGTGATGTGAAATTAAAACGTATCCAAAAAGCAATATCAATATCGAGTATTTTTGTCATCAACATAAAAATCAATCAGATAAGTGATTGGGAGAGGAGGGATTAGTAGGAAGATATGGTTAAGGTGAGAAATATTGTGCAAATAACTATCCACTTAATGTTCAACAAAACAAGGGCGATAAGTAAATTATTATGGGTGGCACACGTCGTCCTACCGAGTTACTAAATATTCGTTTTATGTCATGACATCCTAGTTGAAGTGTCAAAGTGTGTTTGTGAACAGAAAAATAAGAACAATTAATGCAAAAGTTCGAAAGGGTAGAAAGTATATCTATAGTCAGTATGTGTGTTTGCATTTCGCAGAAGGTAATAAATCGCATAATAAATAAATTATATAAGGCTATGTAAAATGATTAATTGTATTGATAAAATAATAATAACATCTAAAATTACTTCACACGACAATTACGATAATACGATAATTTAACTGACAAAATAATGAAGAACCAAGAATAAAAATACGAAAATAGAGAAAGTAATATACAACGTAAGAAAAAACAAACTATATGAAAATAAATAAAATTTGTAACAAACGAAAAAAAATACATAAAGTATTTATATATAGATCGTTGAATTAACACATTTGTTTTGATAGACAGGTCTGGTCATCGTAATGTAATATTTGA
>BOPN01001012.1:30000-57500 GCA_017312705.2 Penaeus japonicus
TTAATGTGTATTTAGCTGTGAAACTGATATACACTTAAGGACTTTTGTTTCAAATTATATCCCTGGATAGATGTAATGTATTTGTTTCTTTAAATGTTAGATTTTATTATTTTTTACCAACTACCGCAATCCAGTAAGCCTAACGATTTAAGATACTTTCAAGCGCTGAAAAATCTTTTAACATTTGTACCAGTTTAAGGCCTAACTACTTTCAGATTGAGCATAAGCTTCTAAATAGGTCTGATGATAGCAGAAATAATTAACAGAATAGATGAATTAAAACAGGCAAGTGTTGGACGGCCCGCGGTCGCACTTGGCTCAGGCCTCGAGAGAATTTCCACCGCTGACAGATGTTATCTTTCCTATTACGCGCACTCATGGCGGCCGCATCACCCGTTACAGTCTTCCTGTTAACGGAACCATAACCAGGGCTGACTGAGCTTCCATGTGGATGAAGTATGACGTGATACAGTGCTTGCATCGCCCCGTCACTGTCACTCAACCTTTGAATCTTTAAACACAACGTCGTCCTTAGAACGGAAAACATTTTAAACTTTGCGACATAGCGATTTCAAAGTTTTATTGAAAGTTGACAGGGATTTAAGCTGACAGCTACCAATGATTACTTATTTAGAGGGAGACCCAGGTGCTGCCCTTAAGAAGCATCCATATGAGCTAAACATTACAGATATATGCAGAATTGTAGAGCGAGAATTTCATTTACATAACACATCGACAGATCTACATGTTTTGTTTTGCCTTTTGATTACATAATGCTGTGCTTGGAAATTGTTTACTCGCTTTGTAAAAAAAAAAGAGTAGCTAAGAATATTTTCATTTGGGCGTCTATACATCTGTTTACAATGGTAGCAAGTAACTGATTCTTTTTTCTTCTTTTTAGCCTTACTGACATTTTCCTTTCTGTTATTTGTGTTTCTGCGTTTAGGTTTCGCTATTGTAATTTATTATTATTGTTATTAGCATTTTCACCGTAATTGTTTTATCATCATCATTGCCATTTTCATTTACTATTTTTATCATCATCACCATCATCCTCAACATCATGTTTGTTCTCCTCCCCTTCCTTATCATCATCATATTATTATTATGATTATTACTATCATTATTATCATCAACCTCATCACTATCAATATTATTATCAGTGCCACCATCATTAACATAACAATCATATGAACGTCACTAACACCATTAACTTACCTATCACTAAAAACGTTTCATCATCTTTACAATAAATCTCATTATGAATATTAGTATCACAACCACCACCTCCCGCGGTCTTCCCGCAGTGGCTGTCGTCGACTACCTCCGAGGGAATGACGTCACATGCACGGCAATCCACGCGTGCATGATCGTCCTCGCTCGCAGTGGGACCCTTGCGGCGGGATTTGCACCTCCACCAGGCGGCTGGACGGCAAGACGGTCGTGATCACCGGTTGCAACGCCGGCATAGGGAGGGAGACGGCTCGCGATCTCAGTGGCCGCGGTGAGTTTGTTTATTGTTTGTGTTCGTTTTCGTTATTGCGTTTAGTGATACTAGGATTGCTGTTATGGGTGTGGTTGTTAGTGTTCCTATTGTTATTATTATTTATTGGTTGGTTGATTGGTTTATTTCCAGATGTTTTTTTTTTTTTCTTTTTTTTTTCTCTTGTCTGTGTATAGAGCGGTTGGTTTATTTCGGAGATCATATGATGTTCCTATTTTTCTAAAAGATTGATATGTTTGTCTGTGGATATCGCATAACCTGTTGATTGGTAGATCTAGTGATCAGGTTGATAATAACATTAATACTGGCACTTATTAAGATGTTTATTATCAGCAATACACCATTCTGATGTTTTTCTCTTTCGTTCTTTCCATGGCGATAAACTACATTTCTACCGTTCATTTTGTGACCATAAAGGTGCAATGGCTACCAGGATAATAATCTGCATAGCAATGGAGGTTCTTTTATCATAATTCCGTATGTTCAGTTGTATAAGATTTATGCTTCGTTTCACGCATCCATTTTCGCCGTCCGCCGTGGATGTTTCCGAACTCGGGCGCCATTGATCACACTGCTTGTCTGGAGACTTCTGTTCCCGCAAAGGCCAATGCCGTGTCCAAGACCTGCCGGCCTAACGATGTAGACAGATGTTGCGAATACACACTCATTCCTTTTATATACAAATGGGCTCACCTTTTGATTACTGCACGAGTCATTTTGAGTTTTGTCACATTGTATCATACTATGAACATAATATAGACTGAGATATTCTGACGCAGCCGACCTGAGTCATAGTCGGTAAGGAAAATTATATTTCACCAAAGTAAATCACATATAAAATAAATATTTCTGTTGCTCCATTTGGTTGATAACTGAAAAAGCCAAAAAGTTATTCAGAGTCAACCTGTGCTCTTTTCACGGCGTGGAGTGCGAAAGGTGCGTCGCCTGGAAAGAGGTTCCGTGGCGAAGGCGGTGTTTTCGCAGAACGCCGTCTCGCCGCGGTCGACTCGTGCGGAAACGCTCATTGATGACAACGGTTTTGTGGAAACACGACGTACGTCCACGGCCGACGGCGAAACATCGATGCTTCTGAAGAGAGAGAGAGAGGATAGAGAATAGAGAGAAAACAAAACTTTTCGCTAACACTAACAGAATAAGCTAACCCTCCCAACCCCGGCCCACGACCAACCCACAGGTGCCAAGATCGAACATGGCTCGCCGCGACACCAAGACGGCGGAGAAAGTAGCGAAGGAAATCGGGAGTCAGACCGGCGGGGAACTGGTTGTGATGAAGCTGGACCTTGCGTCCCTGGCTCTCGTGCGGCCTTTGCCCAGGAGCTCAAGGCCAAAGAGAGGCGCCTTCACATGCTCATCAATAATGCAGGTGGGCATTCGCATTTTCTGTGCCATGATTTTATTGGCCTTGCAAAAGGTTTATGATAAGTTTTAGAGTTGCTGTTGGGTTTGAATACTCGCAATCTTATTTATTTGGCATCGTTTTGTATCTTTTATTTTCTATGTGTCTGATGCCTATCTATGTCTCAGTTAATATGTATAGTATTCTATTTTAAATAAAATTATATTTAATTATTTTTATCATATATTTATAGAGAGAGAGCTAGGTAGATAGATATGTATGTTTGTATGCCTATATTTCACACACACACACACACACACACACACACACACACACATATATATATATATATATATATATATATATATATATATATATATATATATATATATATATATATGTATGCATGTATATGTATATATACATATACACATTTATATACATATGTATTCATATGTATATTTAAATATATGTATGTATGTAAGAGTTTTCCTTTTGTATTTTTCAGGTGTGATGCTCTGCCCATACACCAAGACAGAGGATGGCTTCGAGATGCAGATGGGCACAAACCACCTCGGGCATTTCCTCTTAACAAACCTCCTTCTCCCTCTGCTCACGCACTCGGAGGAAGCACGAATCATCAGCCTCAGTTCTCTGGCACATACATGTGAGTCGTTTTTTATAATGTGTGTCTTTAGCTACTTATATAAAAATTACAGGTAGCATTTTGTCCTGATTTAGAAATCTCTTTCTACCATTTGAGTTTGAGCTGATTTAGAAATGATACAAAAATGGATTTATTTGTATCAGATTAGTATAGAACATATTTTGGGGTAAGCTTATTGTAATTTTGCCCTCTCCTTAACAGGGGGTGTTATTCCATTTGATGACATGACATATGAGAAAGGATATGACCGCAACCAGGCATATGGAAACAGTAAAGTTGCCAATATTCTGTTTACTCGCCATCTTGCAAAGAAGGTCAAAGGTAGGTTGTGTGAAATATTTTGAGGTTAGAGAGAGAGAGAGAGTTAGAGGTAGAGTGAATGTGTATTTTTGTGTCCATCTTTTTCCCATTATTTTATCTTGGAAAAAAGCACGATGAGTGGCCATTGGGTTAGAAAGCATAACTGTTGTATCTTAACCTGTTGCTGATGGGGCTGTGTTGGCTCCAAATGGTTGAAATGGTGAGATATTTCAAATGCGTGGGAGCCGAATGCCTTGGCTATTTGCCCGGATCTGGCTGCGGCCAAGCGCTGCCATTCCTTTTATCACCCAGCACGCCGGCCAGAATGACAGCCATGACAAAATATCTTGTCCCTGGTAGCTGATCCTGCCACTAATTAATGTTACATCTTGTCACCTGCTGTTAATGGGTTAATTTAAAGACTTTCTAGCAAGGTGATAAAAATATATAAAATCCTTATACATTGTCCCTCAAACAAAACTTAAAACATACAACATACAACAAACTACCAAACCAAATCCCATTGAAGTAATGTTTGAAATACCATCACAACACAAACATCCAGGTCTTCTTAATGCACCCAACACAGAGAAGATACACAATTCCCAACACAGCTGTCAAATAGAACCCATAAGTAAACAACACAAGAAATAACTAAGCCCCAACTCCATCAAAACTTACTCATAATGATCGATAAAAACCATATAGGCACTGCACATCCAGGTGTTCTCAGTGCATCCAGGAGCTGTCCAGTCCAACCTTGGGAGACACATTGCGGGTTCCTTCACAGCCTCCTGGTATGCTGCACTGATATTGAAGAATAGCATGGAAGGGGCTCAGACCACTCTGCATTGTGCTCTTGAGGCAGAACAGGACAACCATAGTTACTATTTCAGGTGAGTCTCGCTTCTTTTCATGTGTTACAGACTTATTATGATGATTATTTACTTATCAGTGCATGACAGTTGAGAATACTTTTGTTTATTATTTTGTAATAATATTTTTTGTTCTCCTTTTTCGCATTTGTGTATTTTCCAACTTGTGTAAAATCCAACATTAGCAGATTTATGAAATGATTCACATACTGACTATAATACTGAATTCCATCCTGTCAAAATATTCTGCATATGAAATGTAATTTTTGTTTTACTTTAGTGACTGTGCCGTGGGTTATGCCTCAGCAGTTGCCAGGAACAATGACATAGCTGAACGTCTGTGGCATGTGTCCGAGAAGATGGTTAAGCTTTAGGAAGGAATTGGAGAAATGAAAACAGAGATAAAAAGAAAAAAGAAATAAAGCAGAGAGAAGAGAGAATTGTCAATTTTCTGGAAATTACATAATGGTGCCTTTACTTAATATAATAATTAAAGTTGAATAGTTCACTAATAATTTATTTGTCACTGATAAAACAAAGATAAACAGTTTAACATGGAAGGCAACAAGAGAGAGCATCCTCGCCTAGTATACTTTTCCATTATAGGGTTCTCTCCCTTCCTAAAATCTCATGGCTATGCCTATGTTTCTTGGGGTCTATTGTTATGTAAGTTAAGAAAGAAGGATTGTTCCTTTGATGTTTGCGTGTTGTATGCATTAGTATGTTTTTTCTATGGAAATGTTTAAATGGAAAAGTAAACTTGGAAATATATAATATTTTTATTGATGTCCCATAGATAACCTCTGATATTTGTTCAAATTTCTCCTTATGGTTAACTCATTGTGGACGGTTGTAATGACATACATTGCACAGGAGCTTTGACCTGACGATGGGCGTCATGACAAATATGACATTCAGAGATTTTGGATTACTGTGGTATTTTATTGTAATTAAGGAGTGAGCTATGATGACAATTGCAGTCATAATTACTTGAATTGATATGATATTAAGCAAAATGGGTTTCACCTAACATCCAAAACCTAGATGGTAGTTTTTCCTAGGACTAGCAGGAGAGAGAGCCTTGAACGGCACTCATCCACAGCCCTAGCAAGCGCCATTCTTATAGAGCAATAGCACAATGCAATTTGCCAGTGATGAAGGCTGTGCACTGTGCAGGCAGAACGAGAATAGGATGGGACTCCAACCATGCCCCTGTGCCAGTAGGGATGCCTTTTACTGTGACACTCACAGTCATAAGCACAGGTTTCTTTCCTCTACCCTACCTCTTCATGTTATCTTCATTGTGCATGGTTATGTGCATTGTATTCGCACAGAAAATATTGCTACCTTTTGTCCTCCCATAAGCAGCAATGTTTCCTATCACACTGTGTATAAAAAAAAATAATGAGCTGATATAGACCTTACTACAATTTTGCAGCACTGATAGAGCCTCTGATGCACAGCCATATGTCTCTCAATACAATAAAACACAACAAAATGACACAACAAAAATGGCTCTAGTTTTACAATGAATAACTGAAAGAGAGTGGGTAAAGTCCAAGAATGTTTGTTTTCTAAATTTGTTTCACTCTGAAATAAAATCCAATCTGGTGACTGGGCAAGCAAATTTATTTTCATCAACAATGGGTGCCCAAAAAACATATGTATGTTATATATATATATATATATATATATATATATATATATATATATATATATATATATATTATATATATATACATATATATACATATATATATATATATATATATATACATATATATACATATATATATACATATATATACATACATATATATATATACATATATATATACATATACATATATATATATACATATATATATATATACATATATATATACATATATATGTATATGTATATATATATATATATATATATATATATATATATATGTATATATATATATATATATATATATATATATATATATATATATATATATATATATATATATGACTTGCAAAACACTCTTCCGTGTTGATAAATGGCAGATAAACCCACTATACACAAAATAGATTTATTGAAAATGAGACGACAGTTTCAAGATCCATCTGGATCCCATCTTCAGGTCTGAGGAGGAGGAGAACAAAGATGCTCGGTATATAAAAAAGGATAAAGGGGGGGGTAACACGGTACAAGAAGGTCAAGCGAGGACAGGAGAACGGAAACAGAGGCAGAGGCGGAACAGCGAACGGAACCGGGGCAGGTCATGTCAGGTCACTGGGTCCGGCGGTTTGTGTGAAGGGTGTCCGGGGTAAGGTAACAAACGGAGAATGTGCGAGGATAGAAGACCGTCAGCAGGAGAAAAGCCACTGTTAAAACTGAAATTCGGCAGCCTGTTAACCCATTGCGTACGGGTGTCATGACATACATGACGTAGGAGCTTTAGCCTGACGACGGGCGTCATGACGTACACGACGTTCGGGGATTTTGGATCACTGTGCTATTTTATTTTGCTAAGAAAAAGGAATGAGTGATGATGGCTACTGCAGTCCTAATTACTATAATTACCGTAATATCGTGCAAGCTTAACGTTCAAAACCTAGATGGCACCACTTTTTTCTAGCACCAGCAGGTGGGAGAGCCTTGAATGGCACCCATCCACGGTCTCTAGCACTGTCTCTATAGAGCGATGGCACACACTAAGTTGATGAACCCTTTGCTCAAAGTACCGCCGATGAAGGATGTGCAGGCAGAACGAGAAGAGGAAGGTGACTCAATCCATACCCAGTGTCTAAAATGTGCTCCTGTGCCAATATGGATGTCTTTCACTGTGGCACTCACAGTCACAAGCACAGGTTTCATTCCTCTTCCCTACCTCTTTTTGTTATCTTTATTGTAGGTGGTTATATGTTTCGTATTCGTTCATGACAGCACAAAAATACGAAAAAATAAAGTTGCCCTTTGTCCTCCCATAAAACAGCAATACTTCTATCACATTGAGTATAAAGAAAATAATGAGCTAATATAGATAACATACTACAATTTTAGTCAACTGCAGCACTGATAGAGCCTGTCATACGGCACATATAAGTCTCTAAACTCAATAAAACACACAAAAAAATAAAACACAAAACCGCTCTAGTTTTACAATGAATGACTGAAAGAGATTTGGATGCTTCAAATTATATTGCTTCAAGCGGTCTCTCTCTAAAATAAAACCTATCCTGGAGGCTGGGCAAGCAAATTTATCTCCGTCTGCAATGGGTTATCGAGAGAAGATTCCACCAATTGCGGGCAGGACGTCAGCGGAAGGGAACAGAATGCGGGCAGCTGACCAGTCTATGCGATGTCCTGTGTACCATTGGTGGCAGAAGAGAGCGTTGTTGGTATATCCTGAAACTGCGTACCTGTGTTGGGACACACGTTTGTTGAGACAAACGCCGGTCTCCCCGAAGTACTGCTTCTCACAGGAGGAGCAAGGGATGGCATAGGACCCTATCTTGGCAGACGAAGGAGGATTTATGTGGACCAGGTTGCGGCGGAGTGTGTTAACCTGGCGAAAGGTGTCTCTCCGCAGTTGAGAGGGTGCAGCGAGCGACGAAGAGAGTGGATTTCCTCGGTGTAAGGAAGGCTGAGGACAGGCAGGTGAGAATTCTCTCTGGGGGGAGGGTCCTGGTAGAAGGTACGGCGAGCGTTGGAGAGCGCGGCGTCAAGGACGAAACGAGGGTATCCCAGCTTGCCGAAGGATCGACGTAGAAAGTTGATCTCTTCATCCAGGTGCTGCGGGTCACATATGCGGAGAGCACGGAGAAAGAGAGAGGTAGCGACACCTCTCTTAACATGGAGAGGGTGGTAGGAGAAGAAGTGTATATACATCCCGCTGTGCAGGGTTTTCTATACACTGAAAAAGAGAAGAAGTCAACTGAGCGGTGAATTAAGGTGTCCAAGAAGGGGAGCTGATCGTCTACCTCCCTTTCAACCTTGAAACGAATGGAAGGAGAGAGATAATTCAGCTTATCCAGGAAATCCGGGAAGAGAGCAGGATCATGGGGCCAGAGGGCAAAGACGTCGTCGACGTATCTCAGCCAAATAGCAGGACGAAGGGAGATGGAGGGAAGAAGTTCAGCCTCGAAATACTCCGTGAACAGGTTGGCCAAGACAGGAGAAAGGGGAGAGCCCATGGCAACACCGAAGGTCTGAGAGTAGAAACGTCCTTCGAAAGAGAAGGAGTTGGAATCCACACACAGACGGATCAGCTGAAGAAAGACGTCAGTAGGCAGAGGAAGGCGGGGGTCCTCAGGAAGAAGATTCCCCGCAGGAAGCAGACATCGTCGAGCGGGACGTTCGTGAATAGGGATTCGACGTTCAGAGGGACATAGCACAAGCTATGCGGGTATACGACAATGCCTCCTCGCTCCAAGCAGAGGCAGACGCTATTATGGGAGCCCTAGCCCATGCAGCCCAGACGGACGGGCATGTTGTCTTACATACAGACTCTAGGGCCGCCATTGACAGCCTGCAGCAAAGCACGCCCCTTGATAACGTTTATCTTCTGACCACGATTCTTACCATTGCTCAGAGAATCCTGATCAGTGGCAGACGCATTATCATCAACTGGATTCCAAGCCATGTTGGTATTAAAGGGAACGATGTAGCTGACAGGCTAGCGGAAGAAGGCAGGAAAAACCCTCTTGAGTGATCTTGTGGTGCAATATAACGACCGGCTTTTTTGAAACAAGCAAAGTCCAGAGCGGTGCTGTTGGGTCGATGGTAGGCAGCAGAATCCCCTGTGGGAAACTGGTGCTTGCTTTTTACGTGGTTGTGGGAATTGTGGGTATTGGAAATACGAGTGGTGAGTTGCGCACTGGACTAAAATGACTCGAATTATATATTGAAAAAGCTAACTAATTGAAGTATCTGACATGTGGGCATCCTTACATAACCATCAAAATAATTATACAATAACAAGTCCGTTAAATTACGATTGCGGTTCTTGTGACACGTCACTAATCACGTCACTAATGCATCTCGGTGGCGCCAAACGAGAGCAGGGCCCATCTCGTTCGGATGCCGCTCGGAGGATCGTCATCTGACTCGCAGGTTGCAATCCAGGTCACTACAACCACCCGCGGGGTCAGGAGTCCGAAGCTGCCTACGTGTGATTGCTCCAGGCCACGGCTTCAGGTGCCATTCCCTCCTCTCGTGGTCCGCAGCCCATCGTTGGTTGCGCGTCCGATGTTCTGGCGGGGACCACAGGCGTCAAGCGGGAACGTCACAAGGCAGCGGAGGACATCCACAGGTTACCAATGTCCACGTAGTCGGTATTGCTCACTCACACACGAACAGGACCTGCGAAAAGTACAAGCGATAGAATTTCTAGGATATGGTAGAAACCAGAAGGTAGGGCCGGTGGATACAGTGCAACTTTGCATGAATTACATATTAACTGGAACAGACGACCTGGAAGACACATTCACCATAAAACATTTACCATAAAAGGTCTTTCATCTAGTAATACATATCAATTCAGCATGGAATTCGGGCATGGTAAATGCTGAAGCATAGAAAATGCAAGAATAAAATACACTGATAAAATACAATGATAAAAGTGGTATGTACATTTCAATATTAATATTGGTAGAATCTTCCGATATCTTACTAACACAAGTCTGGAAGTTCTTAGCACTGTACATCCTCTGTTGCACATGCAGCTAGTAAAGCAACACCAAAAGGAATTGGAAGTGGTTCATCTGGGTCAGCATCCTCATCATCAACAGCTCGATGAGGGAGCTGCAACTCTGATGTCTGAAAGTATGGCTTAAGATAATTAACATGCACTTTCTTCTCCTTTTCTCCGCCAAATAAATCTTTTACGAGATATACGACTGGGCCAATCTTCTTAATTATTCTAGCTGGACCAGACCATCTAGGAGACAATGCATTCGCCCGTTTGTACACTTTGGTCAAGACGAGACAACCTTCCTTGAAAACAACATTCCTTCTAACACGTTTATTATAATCCTTCGTCCACACAGCTCTGGCTCGACTTGAAGCTTCCTGTGCAGCATCCCAGGCAAGCTGCAATCGCTCTCTGAGAATGGATGGTTCAGTTTCGTCATAGACTGGCCTTTCCGTGAGACCGATTGGAAAGTCAACCTGATGACCCAGGAAGAGATGTATAGGCTGATCCATAATAGAACGATGAACTGAGGTGTTCAAAGCAAATCTCACCTGAGGCAATACTTCATCCCAGTAATGAGGTTCCCTAGCACACAAACTAACAAGTGCATCTTTTACTACCCGGTTTGTTCTTTCAACAATACCATTACTTTGTGGCATGTATGGCACAGTTAACTTAAATGTGACATGAAGTTCCTCTAAAACAGTTGCAAGTAAATCATTTTTGAATTCAGCACCTCCATCAGTTTGCAGTTCAAGTGGCGGCCCATAAACAGTTACGAAATTATCAATGATTGCTTGAGCGATGGTCTTTGCCCTTTTGTTCGGCAATGGGACTAATTCTACAAAGCGAGATAAATGATCAACAAGAACAAGCACATACGTATTTCCTGCTGGTGTCGTAGGTAAAGTGATAAGGTCTGCTGAAACTCGTTCAAGAGGTCTGGATACGACTGGAGCAGATGCAAGTGGTGCATTCTTAGAAGCATGACCCTTTCTGTGTTGACATTCTTCACATTCCTTGACATACTTCTTAGCATAAGCAAGCATATTCTGGAAGAAGAATAACTGTTTAGCTTTATTAAAAGTCCTGAAAACTCCAGGGTGAGCAGAAAGGGGTGATGCATGGGCGAGTCGCATGGCAGATCTTCTCAGATGCTGGGGCACAACAACACGGCGAAGAATACGGTCTGGCATCTCCCTCAGGTGATAAAGTACACCATTAGCTAATTCAAATTCCGAAATGGAAGCTGGCAACTTTACTGTTGGCAATGATCCTTCCTCTAGATATTTAATGACCTCAGCCCATACAGGGTCTTTTTCTTGCTCTGTACGAAGAACCTCTGGATCTTTAGATTCGAGTTGACTGGCAGCTGCAACAGTTGCAATGGCTGCCCTTGAAACCATATCAGGGACGTGGTGAACTGCCCCTTGACGATATTTTATTTCATAGTCATAGTGCTGCAGATCAACACTCCATCTGGACATCTGTCTACTCTTCGTTTTCCTTGAAAATACATACGTGAGTGGCTTGTGATCCGTATATATAATAAACTTCTTCCCATATACATATGGATCAAAAGCCCTGACTGACTCAACCACTGCCAATGCTTCGCTATCTGTGGCACTGTAGCGAACTTCAGCGCCTCTCATTTTCCTACTGAAATAGGCTATAGCATGTGGAACACCTTCACAATCTCTCTGCATGAGACATGCACCAATAGCGACCTTAGAAGCATCAACATGAATTTCGAAAGGACGGTTGTAATCAGGGTTACGTAGAACAGGTGCAGACACAAGGGCGGACTTTAATTCTTCAAAAGCTTTTTGACATTGGTCAGACCAAGAAAACTTGACATTCTTCCGGGTCAGGGTAGTGAGCGGTGCAGCAATCTTTGCAAAGTTCTGAATTTTGACGTCGAAAAATCCGGCAGCTCCTAAAAATCGCCTGACTCCCTTAGCATCTCCTCGTTTAGGACATTTACAATTGGTCGGAACTTTTTCAGGGTCGGGTGCAATGCCATTCTGTGAACAAATAAAACCCAAAAATTTAAATTCCCGAACTGCAATCTGACACTTAGAAGGATTAAGTCGAAGTCCAGCATCATGTACCAACTCCAAAGTTTCCTGTAGATGAGTCAGGTGTTCATCCATGTTGTTGCTAAACACCACAATGTCATCGAGATATGCAGCAGTATGTCGACCAAGCACTGACGATAGCACCATGTTGATCGTTCTTTGAAACGTCTGAGGAGCAGTGCGCAATCCATAAGGCATCCTTCGAAATTGCCAGACACGGGCACCGTCGCTAAAAGCTGTCTTGGGGCGATCAGCCTCCTCGACAGGTATCGCCCAATATGCACTTCGTGCATCTAATGAAGTGAAGATTTTTGAATCACTCAGATCATCGAGCATTTGCTGAATCGGTGGAAGTGGATAGGAGTCTGTGGTAAAAGCGGGCATTAATTGTTCGAAAGTCCACACAGAATCTCACAGACCCATTAGGTTTTCGAACGAGTACTACAGGTGAGAGCCAAGGACTGGTGGAAGGCTCTATGACACCTGCAGAAGCCATTGAATTACACTTGATCCCACGATCTGGCGACTGGTATACGGAAGTCTCCACGCCAAGCGAGCCACTGTAGGTGCTGCATCTCCTGTAGGTATCCGATGTGTTACGTTTGGCACTGTGCCCACTTCCATTGTGTCTTGACTAAAGAGCTTTGGAAACGTATTTAGCAACTCATAAACACGTGATTGGTCATCATCATTCAGGCATTCCAGCGGTGGCAAGACCTCTTCATTCTCTTTTACAGGTGTTGGCAGGTTGGTGAGTGTCGATGTGGCGACAGATGCTTCTTCAGACACCGATGATTTCTCACGAACAGCTGATACACTCAGACGTGGGCCTTCAGGAAGGTCATCAAAAGCGTCGTTCATCGAAAAAAAAATATGGAACTCGTCAGGCCGATACCCAAAATCCATCTCACCATAAAAATGATCAAAATCATCGTCAAACTCGAAGGTTTGATTCTCTTCAATCTCTGAATCAAGCATGTTGTTAGATTCAGTAAATTCAGCAAACTCCTCAGCAGCAGTAAAGCTTTCGGAAGTATCAACAGAACCTACAATATTTTCTGGAACATTAGAAGGGTTAGGAGGATGAAGTTCACACGAACTTTCCACTGTTGCAACATCTGTAACTGCATGTTGACGATCGTCGTCTTCAATAACATCATGAAGTGTTGCAAGTAAAGTTCCGCAACGCAAACGTAGACGATGCGGTCCGAAATTAACCGCCCACACTGAAAGTAATCCATCTTGAGGTGAGACAAGAGATCGAGGAATGGTGACGACATCTGTTGCAGACACAATCAATACGTTCTTCGCTTTCTCGAGTGATGAGGGTACTTTCATAGATACGAAAACACCGGAGTGTGGAGGGATGTTCATGGTGCGAGGAGCATGAGCTTTTATCACATGATCAGCTGGAGATCGAAATTCTTTTATAGCAGTGACTGAAACCTGAGATGGAGTGTGGTCTTTGATGACACGTATCTGCAATCCCTGGTGGTCAGAGAATGTTACAGGGAAGCGAATTCCATTAAGTGCCAGGTAAGCCTTGCGAGGATAATGACTGGCAACTAATTTAAAGTTAAGCCTACGCAACAAATCCATGCCTATGAGAACATCACCAGGAAAATTTATATTTTCGACTATACAAACACGATGAGAAAAAGATCTGTCTGCAGAGAGTTCAAACCGGACATCGTGCTCTGCTGTGACGCGAAGATCTGTACCAGTGACTCCTGAAAGTTTACGTCGTGTTTCATGGTGGTGCTTCAGGTGAATTTTCGCCTGTGTACGAGACTTAATCAAAGTAGCCTCGCTCCTTTGTGTCAAGCAAACACCAAGTTTTTGCACCATTAATGTTGATCTGCACCATCGGTCGTCCTCGTCCACTGCCCTCGACTGGTGTCACCTGGATCTTTGTTGCATTCTTTGTTTCGCTCTGGGCTTCGGCTGCTTCGTTCGTTGTTACGAAAGGGACAATTTCTTCTGACATGTCCTCTCCCTTTGCAAGACCAACATTCACTACCTTGCGGTTTCCCCTTGCAATCTCGTGTGAGGTGTCCTGAACGTCTATGGTACGCACAATAGGGTTCATCCCTTCGACCGGAAGCAGCAACATGGAGCGCCAACTCGTCTCGATAATGACGGTCTTGGTTGTGGTCAGAAGAATATGCAACAAACCGCTGTGATGGCCTAGGGGGTCGTGCATGTTGACGAGCAGTCCAGCATCGTTGAGCGGCAGCCACTAAATCCTCCACGTAATCTTGGTCTCGGACGGAAACTGCTTCTTGCAACCATGATGGAAGACCTTGCAGAAAGGTGCGACGGATAAGTTCTTCTGTCGGTCCTAGAGAACGTGCATAATCACGTGCACCTGCAAGAACTGCTCCCTGAATCTCCTGGTAAAGATCTTGGGGTGACTGATGATCTCTCATTCTCTTCTTGGAAAGCAAAGAAAGAAACTCGGCAGCACTAGCAGTACCCCCAAACTTACGTTTGATTGTAGCCTTAAAATCTAGCCAAGACGCGATTCCATCAAATATTTCAGAGTTGATTATAAGTTCGGCATCACCGGAGCATCGAGTGCGTGATGCGGCCTGCGTCTGTGTTAGGTCGCGCCAACAACTCGATCTGCCGCAGCCAGGTGTTTACTTCATTATTCCGCTGCAGAGGAAGAGATGCAGGTGTTTTTGCAGAAAATACCGAGATCGGTTCGGGACGATCGGCGATGACAACAGGATGTACAGGAGTCGGGTCAGATGGTTCTCGTAAAAACATACCCCGAGGTGGCGAAGGTGGTATGGCACGATGGTTATTACCGTTGCAATTGATGACTGTAGAGTCTATGCTACGTACGTCAGCATCCCGGTGTGCACCGTCTGACTCGTTAAAAGCGCGATGGTTAGAGCAACGGCTACCAGCATTCTGGCGTTGAAATTCCCTCTGCTCAGCATTACGGTGCTCCTCCTCCCGATAATTCTCTCGGTGCTCCTGCTCCCTCAGCTGCTGCGATCGACGATCTCTCTCTCGTCGCTCGTTATCCGGCAGTTCGGCTCCCCGTCTTTCTCGTTCACGACGCTCGGCGTCCCTTTCCTCACGCATCGTACGCAATTCGGCTTCTAGCTTGGTACTGCGTTCACCTTGCTGCTGCAATTCCATGCGCATCTCCGTGAGCTGCGCCACGAGTCGCTCCAACACCACGGGCAACGGCGATTCGGGCGTATCGGGAATGTCTTCGGTTTCATCACCATGCCCTTTGCGAGAACTCGTCTTGGGAGGCATTGCAGGCTTTACGACACACGTAGAACAAACGCAAGAAACAATAGGTCGACCACACTTGCTTAGCAAACTTAAAGAAGTTGAACAAGCCGACTGGAACTAATTTAGAGCACAAGAGTCCCTTAGCAACTCTATTTCACCGAATTAGTAATCACTGAGACACCGTAGTTAAATTGACATGTCAAAGCAGCAACGCAGATAAGCAATCAACAATCATCGTCTATCCCCTGCGATAAACGATCATGCAAAAGCATCACCAAATACATGCATAATCATCATCCACATAATACAGTTACATAAATAATTACCATCAAAATAAAACATAGACATATATAAGTATCATTAAAATATCAAAAATAATACCGCACTAATATACCCTAAGTAATCCGTAAGCAAATCAAAAGCAAATAAGCAATATAGTTACGGTATCAAATATCTAAATTCCATAACATTAAGTAAGCATCATCGGGATCTGTAATAAGCCTGCTTAAAAGGCAAACACTTAAGTGCAAAATGAAATCATCACAAAGACGTACACCGCTCTGGATACTGTGAATTCTATATAAGACATGCAAAAACCGCTCTTATGAATCCCCAAGCTAGCCACCAAATTATGCTGTAGCGTCTTACAAACAGCTTGTAAGCAGTTATGGAAGACAATGCTATGGTCTTATGAGCTCATCTGTGGTAGCGCTGGCGCGAGCATCACTCATTACCCGTTGTTAACACTGAGGCAATTTGTATATCTTATTAAGATTTAATTATAGCAGGTGGTGGATAGGATGGATATCCTTAAGGCAATAAAAGAAACTAACTAAGCTTAAAAAACCAGAACTTTATTAAAATCAAAAAGGAAGCGAAACATAAAAACTGCCCACAATTAAAATATAATTCATATAATAAAGCCTAGTATCCTAAAGGTTTCTTACACCTAGAAAGTTATCACCTATACTTATCTTTAGGCGATCGGAGGTCGAGGTGGGTCGATTCACAGCGATTTTGGTAAATATAACGACCGGCTTTTTTGAAACAAGCAAAGTCCAGAGCGGTGCTGTTGGGTCGATGGTAGGCAGCAGAATCCCCTGTGGGAAACTGGTGCTTGCTTTTTACGTGGTTGTGGGAATTGTGGGTATTGGAAATACGAGTGGTGAGTTGCGCACTGGACTAAAATGACTCGAATTATATATTGAAAAAGCTAACTAATTGAAGTATCTGACATGTGGGCATCCTTACATAACCATCAAAATAATTATACAATAACAAGTCCGTTAAATTACGATTGCGGTTCTTGTGACACGTCACTAATCACGTCACTAATGCATCTCGGTGGCGCCAAACGAGAGCAGGGCCCATCTCGTTCGGATGCCGCTCGGAGGATCGTCATCTGACTCGCAGGTTGCAATCCAGGTCACTACAGTATTACTGAACAAACTGCATCATAAAAAAAATATTTGTTCTGCAAATTAAATGAAACCTACACGCAGGCTTAGAAACACAAGGTAGCAGAACTTATTTCAGATATTGAAATAACTATAAAAAAAAAAAAAAAAAAAAAAAAAATAGTAACGTATGTGTAGGTTTTCAACTAAGAATTCACAAATGACATTCTGCACTGCCTTAAGGTGAACCTGAACATTATGGCAACACCAAATACCGTCTACATGTGTCTTACAGAATCCATGCCTTTTTAGCATTTCTTGTAGGTTTTTGTACTTAATTTGCGAAAAAATTTCTCTTTACTGTTGCAAATAAATATTTGGAGTATTTAGTTGTATTTCTTTATTTCCACACCACAGCTTCGATTGAATCTATGAAGAGAAAAAAGCTGCAGATGATCAATATATTACTTTCCCGTCCATCTGTATAGGGGCTTCATTCTGTACACCAACGAATGACGGAGAGTAATTATCTCCACACTTAACCCCCCCCCCCCCCTCCACCCTTCCCCTCCAGCCACCACCATCACCAAAGTGCATACCAGAGTCCCCTAATATATATATATATATATATATATATATATATATATATATATATATATATATATATATATATATACCTTCGCCTCATAAATATATTCATCTTCTCGTTTTTTTCGATTTCTGTCTTGGAGACTTTTTTATTTTTTTTTAGTTGAATGAATGGTTATAAAAAGACAAAACCCTAAGTCTTCTGAATAGTGTTTATTGTGCTGTTGTTATCATGCTAGAAACCCTTTTGATGTTGAGGGCTTTATTGTAATATAGTTGTGATATATATGATCATATGATTATTAATAGCAGTAATTATGACAAAAGACAACATTGGTGATGATGATAAGGAGAATAATAATGATAGTAAAATGATGATAATAATGACAAGAACAAGAACAGTAGTGATAATGATAGTAACGATGATATTGAAAATTATAATTATGATTACAACAACAATAATAACGAGAGTAATAATAAAGTTCATATTAATGTTGATAACAAAAATAATAGAAATTTTCATTTTATTACCATTATTGAAATACTATTGTTGTTATTGTTATTACATTGTGATTGTCATTAATATTAATACTTTATCTTTATTTTTGTATTTTTGCATATGATGAAGGTATTGCCCAGGTTAACGAGGCAGCCGACACTACAGCAGCACCAAAAAAGAAAAGAACAAAAAATAAAAAATAAATAAAAAAATAAAAAAAAACATCAAAATGTCAGCGGAAAGAGGAAAAGAATGTTCTTGGCGTCACACCGATGAATATATATATATATATATATATATATATATATATATATATATATATATATATATATATATATATATATATATATATATATATATATATATATATATATATATATATATATATGTGTGTGTGTGTGTGTGTGTCTGATGATCTCTATCTCTCTCTCTCTCTCTCTATATATATATATACATACATATATATATATATATATATATATATATATATATATATATGTGTGTGTGTGTGTGTGTCTGTACACACACACACACACACACACACACACACATATATATATATATATATATATATATATATATATATATATATATATTTTTTTTTATAGTAAATTTTCCGAATAACGCTGCGTCACTAAATACCACAAAAGTGGTATCGATGGATTCCTCTCAACCTCTACTATTCATATATAGTGGAAATAATGCGCGCTTCCACCCCTGGACCCCACAATCTGGGTCCCGATAGTAGGGGAGGGCATGTAGTAGATCAGGGAAATTGCGGGGTAAAATCTTGCTTATACATATATAATTTATATAAGCTGTGCAATCTGCCATTAAAGTTATGCTGTGCTTCATTGTTTTGTCCAAGTAGCTTCTGGGGCTCTAATACAGACATGGCAACCATCCACAGCACCAATTACCCCTTGGCACCTGGCACACCAGCTAAATGCCGAATTTCTCTTCCCCTTTCCACTGATTCCTCGTGAGTTGGCCATTTAATATCCTTTCTGCCAAGAGAGCACAGCATTTTTTTTTCGCACAATCAAATGTGGCTCCTTCTGATTCTCGAAACATTTCTGATATCTCTCTATATGAAACAGCAGTTTCAAAGTACCAAAGTGTCTTATACAAGGCCTTCTTTGGTCCTAGATTGAGGCTGGTACCTGAAGGTCTTAGATATCCTTGACAAGCATATAAAAAATACAATAATCAAATGGTATCATGGTGTACTTACTAACTAACTAACTTACTAAGCTAACTTCCGAGGAGGAAGAAGAAAAAAGAATATCTAAATAAAGACCAAGATATGTTTACTTTAAAATGTTAGTGAATATACACATGAGCATATTTGACTCTCTAAGATTATTATGCAATTACTATGTAATCAAAATAACCACACAGTTTCAAGAAAACTATTATAAGCAACGGTTGTCATGAGTTCCTTATTCTATTAAGTTTTGAGATAAACGGAAATAACATTATCTTAGGTCCTAACGATAAGGCATCTAAAATAATTTATTATCATGTCCCTACAGATTCTACAGAGGATTGGGAAGTACTGGCAAGTTTCTTTTTTCTAGAAGAATCCACCAACTGGGAGAAAAGGAAAATGCCAAACATCTCCCTCAGACTCACCCAGCTCCCTCTCAAAAAAAAAAAAAAAAAAAAAAAAAACGGTTTTACTTTTCGTAGGGAGGAGGGGCCATATCAGGAGTGTAGGGAGGAGGGCTTATGCCAGGGGTGTAGGGAGGTGGAGGCTGGTATTCCGGAGGACGGTCGGCGGTGCTGTTTCCATAGGGAGGTGTTTCATTATGAGCTGGAGAGCTGATTCCGGGAGGCGGCTGATAACCAGGGGAGCTTTGGATGGAAGACACCGGAAAGGCAGGAGCACTTGGAGAGCCGACTGGATAATGGCCAATAGAGCTCGGAGCATTGTAGCTTCTAGCTGTGGAATTATTGATAGGTGTGTACGTATATTTTGCCAGGAAAGCTCCTGCTCCTGGGGCCGTGGGGTTACTAGACGGAGAACGATTTTGAGAAAGTGGTGCAATCACTGTATAACCAGGCTGTTCAGCATAAGGGTGCTGGGGTGTACCAGTATTTGGCTGAAGTACTACTGCATGTGTGCTAGTAATAACTTGATTTCCATTATTTTGCCTGCACCTCATGCAACTGTACAATGCAATGATGCACGCTGAAGCTGCAAAACAAAACATGAATATATTAATTTTAAAAATCCACCCATATCTTGAAAAAAAAATAGTCAAGAACATAGTCATTTGAGTTCTGTGATGCAGCAAAGCGATTTTCCTTTGCAAAGTTATACAGATAACCACTTCATAGCTAAACCAATCGAATAAAAAAATAAATAATGACGCATATTACACAAACTTACCTCCAATTATTATGCAAATCACAATTCCGTGTTCCACAAAGTCGAGAGACGACACGGTCATGATTATTAATACACCAAAAAGTATCGAAAGGGTAACCGCCAGTACCTTCAACTTCGCGTTCTGTAAATATAAGCAGAATCAATGAAATTGCTCACGGATATAGCAAGGGTTTCAAAAGATTGATTGGAAATTAATATCCGTATACGTATAGTGGGTAATTAATTGATATGATAAATTACATACGTTATTTCAGGAATGACTTTGAATGAACTGGTTATTTTTTTGATACAAGGTCCCTTGAAATTTGTATACCTGAATTGGAAATGTCAATAGCAAATGATAAATCACAAGATTGCAATGCCAATTACATCTCTCTGGGTTTTATTTCCTCCACATGTCCCTTTGGCAATTATTTGAAGAGGCAGTTATTTTTCCCGTGCCTCCAAGGCCTCACCTATCCTTACATCCTAACTAGATAATTAAAAGTCCCCTTTGAATTAAACAGAAAAGCTGAAAGAATACGGATTTCCAGGTTTTCTCAATTGATCAAAGAATTCTGAAAGCACCACTCATGCACACAATATTTGTCCAGAAGATTTTAACTATATGGGGACAAAATCTTTTTTTTTTTTTTTCTTTTTTTGCAGCCTCCCCCTATCCCCCCTAGATATTATTCAACCCCCCCACCCCCCCCGGTTCAGAACCTCTTCAACCTGGAGTTCATCAAGATTAAATCCAAGGAAGAAAGAAATAATAACATTTAAGTCTGTAGTCCCATTAGTTACCTTGTGTAACCGCGTCAGTACAAGTATTGTACATTCTGCAGTTAATTATTCCTGTCCTTTTCTTCAGATTGAAAGTTGCCTTGTCTAAATTTGTCTCAATATACTTTGCTAATCCCAATATTTCGAAAAGTCCCCCCGCCAAAATCTATTATAACTAGTATCTATGTACGAACTAGTTATTAAGTATTTTACCTAAATAAGATCCTAACAATGTATTTACTCATTATGTGTATATGGATATATAGTATCACATTTAAAAGTCATAGTTAAATCAATTATTTTCTCTTTTTTATTTTTATTTTATTTTTTTTTACACCCGTACCTCCTTACTAACCTCATCAATTACAAGTACAACCGTAATAAACTAAGGATGTCTTTCCTATACAAAAAACAGATTTTAAATAACTTCAAACTAATTATCAAGCACTCTATAGCTTGTCACATTAACCGATGAAGATAATTATGGGGCAAAAAGTGCATAAAATGAACTAAAAAAAAGTTACAGTTGCGGGGTAATGGGCACTGTCTGCCCTGGAACGGTGTTTGTATTGGGGTAGTTTTGGCTTGACACTTAAAAAGAGTATTTGATTTATGTCATTGTAATTCCTTATGCCAATCGATCAGTTTACTAGGCTATGTTCCCGTGTGTTCAAGGTTACTAGAGGACTAGTTATACGTAGATTCTAAGTTTACTCAAGTGTGTATTTCATCTAAAGAATAATATGTATATTATCTACAGAATATTACATTTATACAAGAGTCTCAAATGGAAGACACTGGCAAAATACAATACAAAATAAAACTACTATTACATTCTAAACGTTCTATACTTACCCATGCTCTGTGACGTCACATCTATATAAATACAGTTTCGGTTGCCATGTATTCATTTATCCATGTGCGTCCCATAGCCAAGAGAGACCCCAATCATTTAACACTTATCTTACACGTTTGAATCTATTCTGTAACACATTATTAATCATATGAAACAAGAAAACAACACAAGGCTTGATGAAACAATAAACGATTAACGGGTTAAAATAGTTCGTTTGTTCTTCTGCCGATGAATAACATATTTGACCCCCTCCCCTTCCCCTAACCTCGGGACACGTTTAGCCTGAATGGTCGTCCTTTATAAATTCTAGGACAAGTTTCTCGTTAAACTTCCCATGTCTAGTCCACAAGTCTCACTTCATTATCATCATGACACCGAGAACAAGAAGCAAATATGTTTATACTCCATGTAAATACAATGTCTTCCGTGTAACTCACAGCGTGAATATTACACCGTCGCCACTATATTCACTCTGGCGCCAGTCTTCTACCAGGTGTTCGCTAGCTTTTGTTATTATATTGTTGAGAAATCTGCCTACTGTTCATCCATGTGAGTTTCATTTCCTACCATACGAAATATAGTGAGTAATAAATAATATACTTCTGGGTGTATTTGTATGAGTAAGACTGGAGTTTCATTTTATGAATTTAGCGGACGCCGGGATCGCTGCCACACGTATGACTAGCCGAAATTATGGGCGTGATGTCGTACAGGACAGACAGTCTAGTTCTTCCGAGGAATAGTGTTACAAGTTGAAGTTGTTTGGGGGATCTTATGGAGCT
Source organism: Penaeus japonicus (assembly GCA_017312705.2). Lineage (NCBI taxonomy): Eukaryota > Metazoa > Arthropoda > Malacostraca > Decapoda > Penaeidae > Penaeus > Penaeus japonicus. Next base: position 52,988 of record BOPN01001012.1, read on the forward strand.
CTGTGTTCCTCTCGCTTCCTCGCACACATCTATCTCTCCCTCCCTCCCTCTCTCTCTCTCTTCTCTCTCTCTCTCTCTATCTATCTATCTCTCTCTATCTCTCTTTCTCTCTCTCTCTCTCTATATATATATATATATATATATATATATATATATATATATATATATATAAATCAAATGTGACTCCTGATACTCGAAACATTTCTGATATCTCTCTATATGAAACAGGAATTTCAAAGTACCAAAGTGTCTTATACAAGGCCTTCTTTGGTCTAGATTGAGTCTGGTACCTGAAGGTCTTAGATATCCTTGACAAGCATATAAAAAAAAATACATTAATCATATGGTATCTCTCAGGTGCTTGAAGAAGTCACGATCACTTTTTTGTTCCAGAATTTCCAAAAAACCCTCTTGATGTGGATGAACTTCTCTGAAGAGGAAGAAGAAAAATGCATATCTGAATCAAGTCCAAGATATATTTACTTTGAAATGTTAATGAATATTACACATGAGCATATTCGACTTTCTAAGCTTAATATGCAATTAATTACTGAGTTATCAAAATAATAACCACATAATTTCAAGAAAAGGATTATAACTTATGATGAAATACTTCTAGAATAATCATTTATTACTATCTTTACATTATGTATAAAAAAAAAAAATAGCATTGCCAGGACTAGGCTAATTATCACCTAGACAAGAATATCACTTACTTTTTTATGTGAAAACTCACCAGTGCATGGAAACATATATACCTATGGGGATGTAGTAATGTGCTTTCAATTTTTTAATAAATATTTTTATGATCATTCTCTTTCATCTCCAAGAATACATGTTCTTTTCTCTTACGATAACTATTGAAATTGTGCCTTTCACGGTACTTTTGGAGAAAGACGATGCATTTAATCATAAAGGATAGCTACAGTAACCCTAATGTTGATTAGCATGGGCACTGCCTTCTCCAAGTATTTGATTTACGATGCAACAATTACATTGCACTTGTTATTTGTATAACTTATTTCCCTCGCACACATGGTAAATAAACCTAAAGCATCGACAGATTTGCAATACTGTTTACAAAACCTGGAAAGGAAGTTGGTTGGTTTTTGCCAGGTTTCCTTCAAACCAATATGAAAACCCACCTGTATTTAAAGGCATAGGCACTCATGCACATCAACGTTGCATAAATTCTTTGATGACTTCTGGGGAGACCTTTCGAGCTACAGTTGTGATTTCCATGCCTCTCAATGAGGGTGTGGATCCTGAGTTATTTCGGGAGCGTATTATGCGTAATGATATCATAGACACGTTTTCCCACCATTCGCCCTACGCCTGGCAGCGCATTCACTAGCCAATCAGCGTCTATGGAGTGTTATGATGTATCAGGCCAATCTCTCCCAGCTGTTTGAAAATTTAGAACGCGTTCCTAGTTTGGCGCTCTACAAAAGACGGCTAGTATCACCGGTATTCGACGTTAAACACCATATTTGTAATACTGTTTGTTATCAAGAGTTATGCTTTGGACCGAATATAACATATCAAATATATTTCATCATTTTCATCTCTTATTCATTGGATTGCTCATATACTGAACTTGCTCATATACTTCTGTCATTGCCTTCTATTGGCTTTAACCATAAGATTTGCTTATTAACAGATTTATAGATGTGAAAGAAACATTTCCACAGATTAAGAGTAGAGCGAACGTTCTGAGCAAAATCCTGGGTCTGTTACATGTTGTCATAAGTTCCTTATTCTATTAAGTTTTGAGATAAACGGAAATAACATTATCTTAGGTCCTAACGAGGGGCATCTAAAATAATTTATTATCATGTCTCTACAGACTCTACAGAGGATTGGGAAGAACTAGCAATTTTCTTTTTGCTAGAAGAATCCAACTGGGAGAACAAGAAAATGCCAAACGTCTCCCCCCCCCCCTCCCTCACAAAAAAAAAAAAAAAAAAAAACGGTTTTACTTTTCGTAGGGAGGAGGGGCCATATCAGGAGTGTAGGGAGGAGGGCTTATGCCAGGGGTGTAGGGAGGTGGAGGCTGGTATTCTGGAGGACGGTCGGCGGTGCTGTTTCCATAGGGAGGCGTTTCATTATGAGCTGGAGAGCTGATTCCGGGAGGCGGCTGATAACCAGGGGAGCTTTGGATGGAAGACACCGGAAAGGCAGGAGCACTTGGAGAGCCGACTGGATAATGGCCAATAGAGCTCGGAGCATTGTAGCTTCTAGCTGTGGAATTATTGGTAGGTGTGTACGTATAATTTGCCAGGAAAGCTCCTGCTCCTGGGGCCGTGGGGTTACTAGACGGAGAACGATTTTGAGAAAGTGGTGCAATCACTGTATAACCAGGCTGTTCAACATAAGGGTACTGGGGTGTACCAGTATTTGGCTGAAGCACTACTGCCTGTGTGCTAGTAATAACTTGATTTCTATTCTTTTGCATGCATATCATGCAACTGCACAATGCAATGATGCACACCGAAGCTGCAAAACAATACATGAATATATTAATAATAAAAAAAAAAACAATCCACCCATATCTTGAAAAAAAAGTCAAGAACATAGTCATTTGAGTTCTGTGATGCAGCAAAGCGACTTTCCTTTGCAAAATTATACAGATAACCACTTCATAGCTAAACCAATCGAATAAAAAAATAATGACGCATATTACACAAACTTACCTGCAATTATTATGCCAATCACATTTCCGTGTTCCACAAAGTCGAGAGACGACAGGCTCGTGATTACTAATACACCAAAAAGTATAGAAAGAGTAACCGCCAGTACCTTCAACTTCGCGTTCTGTAAATATAAGCAGAATCACGAAATTGCTCACGGATATAGCAAGGGTTTCAAACGATTGATTGCAAATTAATATCCGTATATGTATAGTGGGTCATTAATTGATATGATAAATTACGTACGTTATTTCAGGGTGGCTTTGAATGAATTGGTTATTGTTTAGATACAAGGTCCCTTGAAATTCGTATACCTGAATTAGAAATGTCATTAGCAAATGATAAATCACAAGATTGCAACGACAATTATATCTCTGGGTTTTTAAGTCTGTAGTCCATTAGTTGCCTTGTAACCGCGTCAGTACAAGTATTGTACATTCTGCAGTTAATTACTCCTGTCATTTTCTTCAGATTGAAAGTTACCTATCTAAATTTGTCTCAATATACTTTGCTAATCCCAATATTTCGAAAAGTCCCCAGCCAAAATCTATTATAACTTGTATCTATGTACGAATTAGTTAAAGGCGTTTTACCTAAATAGTATCCTAACTATGTATTTACTCATTATGTGTATATGAATATATAGTATCACATTTAAAAGTCATAATTAAATCAATTATTTTTTTTTCCTTTTTTTTTTTTTTTACACCCGTACCTCCTACAGCCTCATCAATTACAAATAAAACCGTAATAAACTAAGGATGTCTTTACTATGAAAAAAACAGACTTTTAATAACTTCAGACTAATTATCAAGCACTCTATAGCTTGTCAAATTAACCGATGAAAGTAATTATGGGGCAAAAAGGGCATTAAAGAACTAGAAAGTTACAGATCTTACCTTCTGATCTGCGTTGCGGGGTAATGGGCACTGGGTTCGCCCTGGAACGGTGTTTGTATTGGGGTAGTTTTGGCTTGACGCTTAAAAAGAGAATTTGATTTGTCATTACAAATCCTTATGCCAATCGATCAGTTTACTAGGCTATGTTCCCGTGTGTTCAAGGTTACTAGAGGACTAGTTATACGTAGATTCTAAGTTTACTCAAGTGTGTATTTCATCTAAAGAATAATATGTACATTATCTACAGAATAATATGTATATTATCTAAAGAATATTACATTTATACAAGAGTCTCACATGGAAGACACTGGCAAAATACAATACAAAATAAAACTACTATTACATTCTAAACGTTCTATACTTACCCATGCTCTGTGACGTCACATCTATATAAATACAGTTTCGGTTGCCATGTATTCATTTATCCATGGGCGTCCCGTAGCCAAGAGAGTTCCCAATCATTTAACACTTATCTTACACGTTTGAATCTATTCTGTAACACATTATTAATCATATGAAACAAGAAAACACAAGGGTTGATGAAACAATAAACGATTAACGGGTTAAAATGGTTCGTTTGTTCTTCTGCCGATGAATAACTGCTGGAATAAAGATTATAGAATAAGAATCCTTATAATTTTATATCTACTGTGTATACCTCAGAGGAATACCTCATGTTTAATTTAGTTACCCCACGAGATGAACGTTTTCTTTTATATACGCCACCCTACGGCAATATCTACAAAGTGTAATGTAAACAACCCTCTTCTCTCCACTGACTTCTCCCGGAATACACACTTGTACGCAATTACGCAATAGCTGTGTTTCTCTGATCCCCACATCAATTATCTGTACATTGACAAGCCAAACTTCCTTAATTCACGCATAGAAGATGACATCTTCCACCACCTTAACAATAACATA
>BOPN01001012.1:62500-65000 GCA_017312705.2 Penaeus japonicus
CAGGCCAGGGCTGACCAGGCCAGGGCAGGTCAGGGCCAGATCAGGCCAGGCAGGCCAGGCCAGGCAGGCCAGGCCAGGCCAGGCCAGGCCAGGCCAGGCCAGGCCAGGCCAGGCCGCAGACCAGGCCTCAGGCCAGGGCCTGACCAGGCCAGTACCAGGCCAGACCAGGCCAGGCAGGCCAGGCCAGGCCAGGCCAGGCCACAGCAGACCAGGCCAGGCCAGGCCGACCAGGCCAGGCAGGCCAGGCAGGCCAGGCTCAGGCCAGGCCAGCAGACCAGGCTTCAGGCTCAGGCCAGGCCAGATCAGGCCAGGCCAGGCCAAGGCAGACTCAGGCCAGGCCAGGCCGGACCAGGCCAGGCAGGCCAGGCCAGACCAGGCCAGGCAGGCCAGGCTCAGGCAGGCCAGGCCAGGCCAGGCCAAGGCAGACTCAGGCCAGGCCAGGCCAGGCAGGCCGGGCCAGGCCACAGGCAGATCAGGCCAGGCCAGACCAGGCCAGGGCCAGCAGGCCAGGCCCAGTCAGGGACCAGGCCAGGCAAGCCAGGCCAGGCAGGCCAGGGCCAGGCCGGGCCGCAGACCAGGCCAATCCAGGCCAGGTCAGACCAGGCCAGGCAGGCCAGCCGCAGAGCAGGCCAGGGCCAGGGCCAGAGCAGGCCCAGCAGGCCAGGGCCAGGCCAGCTGGGCCGCAGACCAGGCCAGGCAGGCCAGGGCCAGGCAGGCCAGGCCAGGCCAAGGCAGACCAGGCCAACCCAGGCCAGGCCAGGACCAGGCCAGGCAGGTCAGGGCCAGGGGCCAAGGCAGACTAGGCCAGGGCCAGGCCAGGAGCAGGCCAGGCAGGCCAGGCCAGGCCAGGCCGGCTGCAGACCAGGCCAGGGCCAGGCCAGGCCCAAGGCAGATCAGGCCCCAGGCCAGGCCAGAGCAGGCCAGGCAGGCCAGGCCAGGCCAGGCCGGGCTGCAGACAGGGCCAGGTCCGGCCAGACCAGGCCAGGCAGGCCAGGCCAGGCCAGGCCGGCCCGGGCAGATCAGGCCAGGCCAGACTCAGGCCAGGCCAGGCCAGGCCAGCGGCAGACCAGGCCAGGCCAGGCAGGCCAGGGCCAGGCTCAGGCCACGCAGACCAGGCCAGGCCAGGCCGATCAGGCCAGTACCAGGCCAGGCCGGGCGCAGACCAGGCCAGGCAGGCCAGGCCAGGCCAGGCCGGCTGCAGGCCAGGGCCAGGCCAGACTCAGGCCAGGCAGGCCAGGGCCAGGCCGGGCTGCAGACCAGGCCAGGCCAGACCAGACCAGGGCCAGACAGGCCAGGCCAGGCTCAGGCCAGGCCAGGCCAGGCCAGGACTCAGGCCAGGGCCAGGCCAGATCAGGCCAGGCCAGGCAGGCCAGGCCAGGCCAGATCAGGCAGGCCAACCCCAGGGCTCAGCAGGCCAGGCCAGGCCAGATCAGGCCAGGCCAGGGCAGGCCAGGCTTCAGGCCAGGCCAGGGCCAGGCCCGGCAGGCCAGGCCAGATCAGGCCAGTCCCAGGCCAGGCCAGGCAGGCCAGGCCAGGCCAGGCAGGCCAGGTCCCAGGCCGGGCTTCAGGCAGGCCAGGCCAGACCAGGCCAGGGCCAGACTCAGACCAGGCCAGACCAGGCCAGGCAGGCCAGATCAGGCCGCCAGGCCAGACTCAGGCCAGGCCAGGGCCTGCGTCAGGCCATAACAGGTCAGGCCAGACCAGGCCAGGCCAGATCATGCTTCAGGCCAGACCAGGCCAGACTACGCCAGGCCGTAGGCCAGGATCAGGCCAGGGCCAGACCAGGCCGGGCCAGGATCAGGCCTCAGGCCAGATGCCCAGGCCAGGCCAGACTTGTGGCAGGCCAGGCTCAGACTCAGGCAGGCCAGGCCAGGCCAGGATCAGGCCAGGCCAGGCAGGCCAGGCCAGATCAGGCCAGGCCGGGGCCCAGATCAGGCCAGGCCAGACCAGGCCAGGCCAGACCAGGCCAGGCAGGCCAGGCCAGGCCAGGCCAAGGCAGACTCAGGCCAGGCAGGCCAGGCCAGGCCAGGCCAAGGCAGATCAGGCCAGGCCAGGCAGGCCAGGCCAGGCCAAGGCAGATCAGGCCAGGCAGGCCAGGCCAGGCCGAGGCCAAGGCAGATCAGGCCAGGCCAGGCAGGCCAGGCCTGGCCGCAGGCCAGGGCCAGGCCAGACTTCAGGCCAGGGCCAGGGCCAGGCCAGGGCTGGCCGCATCAGGGGGCCAGGCCAGGCAGGCCAGGCCAGGCCACGCAGACCAGGCCAGGGCCAGGCTCAGGACCAGGCCAGGGCCAGGCCAGGGCCAGACCAGGCCAGGCCAGGGCCAGGCCAGGGCCAGGCTCAGGCAGGCCGGTCCCAGGCCAGCCCAGGCAGGCTCATCCCAGGCCGGGCCAGGGCAGGCCAGGCCGTGCGCCAGGCCAGGCCAGATCAGGCCAGGCCAGGACCAGGCCAGACCAGGCCAGGGCAGGCCAGGGCCAGGCCAGATCAGGCCAGGCCAGGCCAGACT
>BOPN01001012.1:80000-92500 GCA_017312705.2 Penaeus japonicus
AATGCGAGGCAGGGGTTGCGTATATCCTCCCACCACCCCTGTGGCTTCTGAGCATGGTCTCAGTGCACAGCTTCCCCTTGTTGGACTCCGTGGTGGGTGGGGGCGTGGGAGGATGAATTGAACACTCTATATATGGCATCCTTCTCTAAAAAAACCCTGACTGACCCCCACGTTGACGAACCGGGCACGAAAATGACCAAGGCTGTCACCTTGGAACCTTTTAAGGTCCTTGGAGACAAAAGTAAAAAGTTGGGAAAGGCTCTGGCGTCGGTTCAGAGAAAGCCTACCCAAGAGCCTCGGGCTGGACCCTCCAAACCAGCCCTTGGCACTGACAAGTCTCTGGCGTCGGTTCAGAAGACGAGTCAAAGTAAAAATGGAAGCCAGACAGGACCCTCCAACCCTGCTGGCCCCACTGCCAAAATTCCGGCGTCGGTTCGGAAGGCAGGCATTAAGCGTCCTCGGCCGGCTACAGACTCGGAGGGCGAGTCTGTAGCCCGAGTCAGTTCCCCAGTTTAGGGTTCCCCTCGCCGGAAGGATTCGACAACGCTTATCAGATGGTCCGGGCTCTGGAAACCCAGAGACAGTGCCGTCTGGCCGGTAAATTGCCAAAGACCAAGGCATGATAATCATCCCTAAGGACCAGGCCACTCTCACCTTCCTCCAGGAGACTGACAAGCTCCAGGACGGACGGAAGGTTTGGCCGGCCTGACTTCTGATGAGAGGAAGTCCAAGATGGTGCTTCTTGGCTTCCCTCAGATGTATGACCTTGAGGTCATCACTGCCCATCCTAAGGTGGTGGGAGCTTCCCGACTTTCCAAAGGGAAGCACCCAACCAGGCAAGTCCTGGTCACCTTGAAGGGAGCCCCAGTATCGTCCCTGGACCTTGGTAATTGGGGCTCCTACAACCTCAGGACGTATGTCCCTGACCCGCTCCGTTGCTTCACGTGTCAGAAGTACGGACACCACCAGGCCACTTGCTCTGCAAAGCCGAAGTGTGGTGTCTGTAGTCAGGCACACAGCACGGAGGTGTGCCTCAAAGCACACAAGGAGGGCAAGCGGGACACTACTGCCAAGTGTCCCAACTGCCACAAAAAGCACCATGCCTGGGCCTGGATGTTCCGTCAGGAAGGAAGAGGCTCTACGGCGACAAGAGGTCGTTGCAAAACGACCGGACTTTGTTCCTGCCCCTCCAGGCACTTACGTCTGGGGGCAAGAACAAAGGAGTAAGGAATCCCCCTCTAAGAGGAAGGAAGCACCGCCCAAAACAAAACCACCACCGGACACCTCCAACACAAAGGAGTTTCCGGCCCTGGTGGGTGTTCCAAGACGGAAACAGACCCGGAAGGGGTCTGGGAACACACCAAAGGCCACCCCAAGAGCAGAGAGTCAAACTCTGTTTACAGAGAATGACTTGACGCTCCTACTGACGGCAGTTGTCACAGCAGTTGCGTCAGCATTGGGACGGACCAGTGAAGAGACGGAGAAGGCAGTCAAGGTCGCTTGCGTCACGGCAATGACCCAGACTGTCGCTGCCCTGAAGGAAAGGGATGTAAGGCCCAAGGCCTCTACACCCAATCCAACTCAGGGCGAGACTCCTCTCCCCACAAACCCCCAGGGCGAGACTTGTCTCTCCACTCAACCCGCGGCCAAGACCACACTGGCAGAGCCTGAACCCAAACCCCAAAGGGCCAGGAAGCCACGACCATCCAGAGTGAAGGTCAAGGCGACCAGGGGTTCTCCACCTCCCAGGAGACCCAGCCCTTCAAATGGCTCGACCTGTCCTGGCGGTGATGTTGAGTCCAGTGAAGAAATCACGATCAGTGAGGAACTCACCAAGGAGTTGTCAGACTCCGAAATGTCTGACGTTACCCACACTGGGGCGTCAGACACTGAGACTGATTATGTCGACGTCATTGGCCAGCGCAGACTTAATGGACTCAGATTAGCTGTGGCTCCTAATCTAAGCATACTGCAGTGGAATATCAACAGCTTGGAGAATGCCTTCTCCATAGCGATCGTGCGATCTCGGAACATTGACATTGTCATGCTCCAGGAGACTTTAACAGGAGACACTGTTCGCTTCTCAGGATATCATCCCTTTGTGTTGCCCTCTAACGAAGGCACCAGAGGTTTGATTACCCTCGTGAAGTCGAATATTTCCTGCTCCCTGATTGCCGATCCTGTGCAGTGTGGAGAAGGTGTTGAACTCCTAGCAGTTGAGATCCATATGGCTGGGGGTCCCCTCAAGCTGTACAATGTGTACAGCAGGCCAACCTGTAGGAGCTTAGATATTAGTGAAGTCTGTGCTGCTGCGGCACACACAGGCCAATTCTCATAGGGGGAGACTATGCCCACCACCCCATCCTGGCTCCCCGCAGCGGGCCGGGATGCGGCAGGCTATCACATGGCCGCGGTGCTTGAGTCATGCCCCGAGATTGCTCTCCTCGCAACCAGGGAGCCTACGCCTTGCGTTGGCGGGGGGGGTCCTTGACCTTACCTTTGTCACTGCGGCCTTGGTCGAGAGGATTCCGTTGGTCATGGACAACACTGCCACGAGCGATCACTATGGGATAGTCACCACCATCTTGGATGCTGGCCCAGCCCCTGTGCCCCAGCACAATCCTCGATGGAAGGTGGACAGGGCCAACTGGAAAGCTTTCCAGGAGGCCCTGGCCAGGCTCCAGAACGGTGAATTCTCACATAACGATAATGTGGATACACTTGAGGCAAGACTAGTTAATGCCATAGACGAGGCAGCCTCAGAGACCATTCCCAAAACTCGTCCGTGGTCCAGGTGTTTTAAAGACGCCTGGTACTACAATGATGAGGTTAAGGAGGTCAACCACAGAATCAATATGTGCAGAAGACACTTCCGCAGACAGAGAACCCCTGAGAACCACGCTCTTTTGAGAGAGGCTCTCAGGGATATCAAAGGAAACTGCTAAGAGGGTAAAGCAGGAAAAGTGGCTGGAGTGGTGTGAATCCTTTGGCCACCAAAACTCCCTTTCAGAGCTGTGGAACTGTATCAGACAGGCCACAAATCGCTCAGCCCCCAGAAAGACCCACCATGACCCGCGGTCGGAGGCGGAGAGACTGGCACTCGAGTTCTCTGCAAGAACAGGCGCGCCGGTCTACCAGCAAAGTTGAGGGCATGCCAAGAGGAACTGCTTCCAGGCAGGCATGCCCTCATCAGAGAAAAGGCGGTCGAGCCTGATGATGCCGATGCCATGTTCTCTCTGAGGGAACTAAGGCGAACATATAAGACCAGTTCGCGGTCAGCCCCGGGTTGTGATGGGATCTCCTACCCCATCATTTCCCACCTAGGACTTGAAGGTGAGCTTGCACTCTTGCATCTCATCAACAAGTCCTGGGAGACTTCCTCACTACCACAGTGCTGGAAGAGGGCTGACATAGTTCCCATCCCTAAACCAAAGGAGCCGGGTCGGTACCGCCCCATCTCTCTACTCAGCTGTCTGGGAAAGACGGCAGAGAGAATGGTACTGAACCGGCTCCAATGGAAGCTGGGACCTCCACATGAACACCTACATGGGTTCACAAGGGGTAAGAGCACTGCTCACAGTATAGCCACTTTACTGAGCACTGTCCCAGCCCAAAACCAGATCTGTCATTGTTTTCCTGGACCTGGAGAAGGCCTTTGAACTGGCGAGCCCACTTGCCATTCAAGAGGTCCTGATCCGCAAAGGAATCAAGGGCAGACTGCTTGCCTGGATTGGTGACTACTTTCGGGACAGAACTGCCAGAGTGAAGTTCCAAGGTCACCTTTCCAGGCATCTACCCCTGGAGAATGGCACTCCACAAGGGGGGGTCCTCAGCCCGGCTCTGTTTAACACCCTCATGTTAAGCATCCTCGACATTCCACTCCCAATGGGGTGCAAGATCATCTCATATGCAGATGATCTGGCAATTATCTCTGTTGGGAGGAAGAATGAGAATTTAATCAGAAAGACCCAGCGTTGTCTGGATCTAATGTCTGAGGAATGCCGCAGATCGGGCTTAAGATCTCAGCAGCCAAACCAAAGGCAATGGCGCTGAAACAGAACGTCCGCGACCAAAGACTGCAAGTTCAAGGGTCAGAGCTAGAGTAGGTTCATGTCTTCCAATACCTGGGTGTATGGGTTGACAGTAAGCTTACTTTCCGCTCGGAGGTTCAATATCTCCTAGAACGGACCAAGGCAAGACTCTCTGTCATGAGAGCTCTGTCAGGGCGGCGCTTAGGAGCTGGGCACCGTGTACTAAGATCCTTCTATGTGCACGCTGTCCGTCCCATTGTGGACGCCTCCGTCACCCTGATCACGGTCAAGCCTGGACTACGGCAAAGGACGACGTCATGCAAAACATTGCCGCAGGATCATTCTGGGTGCTCCTATATGGGCTGCAGGTTGCTAACCTACTCTTGGAGGCCAACCTTTTCCCTCTGAGACCGGATCGATCAGATGGCGGCTCAGTTTCTTGCCAAAGTCTTACAGTCCCCGTCGGACTCGCAGCTAAGACAAAAAGTGCAGCGTCGGCTCGTACAGAACCATGAACTCTTTGCCAACAACTCCTGGCTGTCTACTCCTTCTGGCCAGGGTGTTGATACGCTTTGACTCAGGAGACTCTGTTGGTCAAGGGCATGGACCTCCCCACCCTGACTATGCCACAGCCCCGCCGTGGGCAAGATCCTTGATAGAGTATTCTGTCATGAACCTGTCAAGGAGAAAGACTCAGTACTCTCCGTCTCTTTTGAAGGCTGAGGCGGAGAGGAACATTGCAGAAATCACTCCACCAGGTAGTAAAACCTACTTCACGGATGGTTCTGTAGACCCCATTTCCCACACTGCAGGCGCCGGCTTTGCAGCAAGGGACGTAGCACAAGCTATGCGGGTGTCCGACCGTGCCCTCCTGCGGCTCCAAGCAGAGGCTGTCCTTTATTATGGGAGCCCTATTGTAGCCCAGACGGACGGGCATGTTGTCATACATACAGACTCTAGGGCCGCCATTGACAGCCTGCAGCAAAGCACGCCCCTTGATAACGTTTACCTTCTGACCACGATTCTCACTGTGCTCAGAATCACAGATCAGAATAGACATTGTCATCAACGTTCAGCCATGTTGGTATTAAAGGGAACGATGTAGCTGACAGGCTAGCGGAGGAAGGCAGGAAAAAAACCCTGAGTAATCTTGTGGTGCATCCTAGCCGAGAACTGCTAGGCGGCAAAAGTTGATGGCTGGGGCAGGTCGGTGCCCTGCAGCGCCACAAAGACGAGAACCTCCCCCTCGGCCAGCTGGTACTCAGACGCCACACAGGCTATGGTCATGATACTCTCTAACAGACTACCAAGGCGAGCCGAAGTCAGTCTTCACAGACTGAGATTAGGCTACCCTTGTGCGTGGCAAATCATACCCACCATTGGGCATGATGAGCGACGCTGCAGCCATTGTGGCGCGCCGGACGCCAATTTAGAGCACTATCTGATGGAATGCGAGCACACTCGCTTCCTCAGGCAGGGCCCTGAGACGACAGCCACCGGGTTGGTAAGGCGGCTATGCCTATTGCTTTCCCCGTGGCAACTGGAGCGCCTTCTGGCAATCCAACCGCCACGGTAAGCATTCAGTTATGATGATCAGATGAGTCAGCACTTATAGCTGGCAGAGGCCGGGCCGCCTCGTGCATATAGCCCGGGCGAAGGAAAGCCTTCGCAAATCTCTCTGAACTGAACTGAACTGATTATCGGTACATTTTATATGTCCAGTTTTTTTTTTAATAATTTTTGAAAAATACATTTTATTCCCTCATATGTTCTTAGAGTGTACTGTTTTCCACATGTAACATACAGATTGCGATATACGTTTCTACAATTAATTTAATTATGGATAAATACATACAAAAGCAGTTTTTCACGAACTTAAAATGAGATCACTTCAGTTCAGTTCAGACAGATTTCCGAAGTTTAGATAATTTCAGGTATTTTCTTTGGTCAATGTTCTGAAGAAATGTAGAAAAAACGGGAAGAATAAAATAAAAAAAAAGGAATTATTGTCTATTCTTATTATCACACACACCCATATCTATATATACATTATATATATATATATGTATATATATTCCCTCCATACATATACGTATATATGTGTTTATATACATATATATAATCATATATATATATATATGTGTGTGTGTGTGTGAATACATATACATATAGATATATGCTATATATATATATGTAGATAGATAGATAGAATATATATACATACATATGAAGTTATATATATATATATATATATATATATATATATATATATATATATATATATATATATGAGCAAATAACCAATTGAAATTGATATCAATGGACTTTTATCGACATCTAACCAAATATAGAAATAATACTCAGCGCAACCTAGAAATAAGTGAAATATGAACGGCCGAAGATGCTCAAAATTTGCGCGGATGGTAGAGATGTACAAACAATAAATATAGAACTGTTCGGAATTTTTACTCCTCAGTCAAATGAGATGTTTAAAGAAAATGGCTAATTTTATGTTTCTCTTCATGCTAAAATGCAACAACAAATTATGTCTTGTGTCACTGGAGCTACCCTGGCTTACGGGGCCTCTTGTCTTGCTGGACATTGTTGTTTCTTTTGTATAACGTAAACAAAGTCGAGTAAACGCTTTTTTTACAGATTTTGCTCACTTTTAGTGATTTAACTGCATCTTCAGTGCATGTACTTTGCAGGTGGCTCATGGGCTACAGTAGTAGTCGGCACCCCACCCCAGACCCGCAGCACTCCTCTACCACAGGCTAGCCCAGTGATTCCCAACCTTTACACCTTGGAGGAACCCCTGTAATAATTTTTCATATTCCAAGGAACCCCTATATATAGTATTCTAATTTATATATATTATTTGCTCTCATTACTAGTATATACATTGTACTGACTGACACGTACGAGTATGTTGGTGTCTGGAGACTGTTTGTGACGTGTTGTTGAGTAGGAGTTACGAATTATGAATTAAGATCACTGTCATATTGTAATAGCACATAATTATTTTACGGTTTCTCGCGGAACCCCTGGTGATGGTCGGCGGAACCCCAGTGTTCCGCGGAACCCCGGTTGGGAATCACTGCGCTAGCTCTTTGTTTCCTGCCTGGCGCATCCAAGTACTTTAAGGGTTGGCTGGAATTTTTGGCTTTCTGAATTTCATTTTTTCTGAGCTAAGGTTATCGTTCAGCGATCATGAATAAGTACACACACACACACACACACACACACACACACACACACACACACACACACGCAGATGTATATATTCATGCATATTTGGATATATGTGTATGTATTTACATGTAAATGGACATACTCATAATATGCATCTCTCTCTCTCTCTCTCTCTCTCTCTCTGTATATATATATATATATATATATATATATATATATATATAAATGGTGCAAACAGTGGATCAACATTAGGAAAACTTACAGCAATTTTTACAACTCCAAAAGAGTAAGGAAAGAATAAATGTCTATTAGATTAAAAACCTTTATTATTGATATAGATATCTGTTCACTCCTTATATTATATATGATATAAATTCATAGATATTTTGATAAATTTTAACTTGTGAGTCCTAGGAATTTTTATGGTGAGGATTCAAAATGTTGATTATATCCAATTTTTCATTCTTTCCAATTTTAAATATTTGCAGATATGCCTAAAAGACATGTTAAGCACATTGGGAATGAGATTTGAAGGCAAACCCCACTGTGGCCGGGATGATGCATATAATATCGCTCGTATTGCCATGCGGCTTCTGAGAGATGGGGCAAACATGAGACTAAATGAAGAAATTTCTACAAAGGAAAGATACTGTGACATACCAGGGTAAGAAATATTTTGCTGTATAAAGACCTTTTATAAAGTTATAAAAGTTTGAAGGCTCAGTCTCAAGTTCATTTTGTCATGAATAAGAAGCAAATTTAAATTTGCATAAATTTATGTTTAGCCATAACTTATTTTGATATTTCTATTATTTTTGCGAGATACACAAATACACTATCTTTGCAGTGAATTAATTAATTAGTAACAAAATATCATCACTTGATAATGAAATAGTCTGCAAAATAATGAGTAATACCACAAATGCCCCTTTTTGCTTAATTAGCAATATGTACCATTTAGTATAGACATTTAAATGGTAAACTATAATTTTGGAATATAATATGTTTGTTGCATTTTGTGTTTTTATCATTATTATTTTTAACCCATTCGCGCTGGTTGACTTGCTGTCACGTTCAGTGGTGTTTGGATCAGATGCCAGCGACGAAATATTTGGTTAAGGCTGGTGCACGGGGTGAGCGGGCGTACAGCGCTCGCTCGCGGCTAGTGTGCCCGAGAATCCCGAGGCGTTAGGCTTATGCATTTTAAAACCCTGGCATTCCGACCTTTTATAGCCGGAATAGCCCCGGCTTGAATGGGTTAAGTTGTACATTTTGATTTAGCATCTTACTAAATACAACAGTAGAGATGGACTCTAAATATTTTTTTTGCAATATCTGGTACAAGCCAGATATATGCAGTATATTTTCTGTCTCTTGAGTTATTAGACACCTTTTTAAGTTCAACAGTTTAGTCCATTCACACCGGTTGACATCCTATTACATGGTCGGAAAATATTCCCGGACTCCTGAGATGACTTGCATTTTCTCACCAAGTTCTGGGCAGGGCAATTGTGATGTGCTGAAACGTCAGCAATAGAATGCTAGATTGTTCTTAGATATAAATATTTTTTATAATCTCTGTTACTTTAGTTTAGGTATTTGAATATAATAAAATGTGATATAATTAAAAAAAAAAAAAAATAATAATAATAATATCATAGAAAACTATGTGATATTGATGACATGGTAATTTCTGCTGCTGATCTGTTGATTAAAAAGATCTGAGTCAAAAAACTATTGTAGAATCAAATGTGGTTGGCCAAGAAATGAAAAAAAAAAAAAAAATTACCAATGTAATACCTCTAATTTTTCAATTAATTGTGATATCACGTCACATCACATCACGAAGTACTGGTACACACTCGTATGTACATGTATGATTATTTATTTTATTCTTTTTGTTTTGGAAGAAAAAATGATAAGTAGAAAACATCTTTTTCGATGCCCCACTAATAGAGCTTCCACTTTTCATTAGTATTATTACATGGAAGTGAAGAATATCGGCAAAGTTCAATAAAATAACACTAGAAAAGCATTACTGTATCGTGTTTTTTTATTAAAATAACTCCTCTGAACATGGCAATATTTTTACATGCCTTTACATTGTAGATGCAATCATTAAAACCATAAGAATAGGGTGGGTGAAAAACACTCTGAGAGGTTCGGCGGGAGTAGGCAAAATAATATCTCGTCGTGAATGGGTTACCGGAACTTAAAAAAAAAAAAAAAAAAAAAAAAAAAAAAGGAATTGCATATATTGAGTCAAAATCATCAAGTAAGCTCTGCATATTTAATAGAAAATTTCGTTGCAGGATGACCATGGTGAAGAACATAACCCGACAGAGCTTCTTGGCAAGGAGAATTACAAGTCCTGGGAAAACCAGTGGAACCAATACTAACAAAAAGATGGACAGTGAAAACGAGGATTCGCAGATGATTACTGACAGTGATAGTTCGAAGAACTTAGCACCAGTCTGGGGTATTGATCACATGAATGTTGACGAATTTCCTGATTTAATGAGAAAAAACAGTTAACAGTTTTCATTTACTTTCTCAAAGATGTATGCATTTCAAGTCCAGTTTGCATGTTCTAAAAGTGGACTGAACTATTTGGAATATATTTTTGATATCAGTGCTTTCAGTTTTTTTTATTCATATGTTGAATAGCCACATCTTCAAGGCTTTACAAATTTGACAATGATAGCAGTTTTGGGTATTACTTGATGTAGTCTGAGTATATAATATCAATAGGCTTTTTCTTCCCCTTTTTTTTTTTTATTTACAGTTGCACTTTGTTAAACATCTCTGTTAATCTATTTATTCAAATGGACAAAGTTTATAATATATAGTTACCTTATAAAAAAATGTATTAAACATTTAGAAGTAAATTGTTATATAACAAAGTCATATTCTTCACCATTTACTTTTTAAAAAACAATCTGAAAAGAAAACAATAATGTAGGTTTTTTCAAAGAAATTTTTTGAAAGAAAATATGTTGTTTTATTTGTTATATTTAAAAGTACTTATAATTAGAAACAAAGCATATTTATGGTAAAGAAACAAATGCAAAGGAAGTCTTTCATAAATACAGACGTATATAAACATAATTAGTATATTTTAAAGGAAGATGTTTTACAGCTAAATTATATACTATTATAACAACGAAAAGGAGTGAGGAAAGGGAAAATTGCAAAATTATAATTTATGTAAATTGTAATCATTCAAAAGTAAATTAAATGCAATGTCTTCAACAAAGAAAACAATCATCAATTGGTCATCAATTTCAACAGAGTGATGGATAAAAAAAATTGAGGATTGCCCCAATTAGTATATTGCAGATTGGTGTGTTTTGTGGAGATTGCATTGAACTTTCAAAAACACGCACTCAAAAACACACACATATAGATACATTTAAAAGCTCATTCACGTGCAAATGTGTATATTTCAAAGATTTCAACTTCAGTTACACAATCAAATGACTTAAGGCTTTGTAAGTAGTCCATGCCATAATGTGATAAATCAAATCTAATTTGTGAATATCACATAAATATTGCTCTCTCTCTCTCTCTCTCTCTCTCTCTCTCTCTCTCTCTCTCTCTCTCTCTCTCTCTCATCGTACTTTCCCTCGCTGTCGCGTCACTTGCGTAGGAAGGCGCTCTGCGAAGGAAATTTTGTAACCAAACTTTTGTCAGAAACTCTGACGGGCGTTGGTTATTTTTTCGGAGCTTTAGTCAGTTCAGTTTAGTCGAACTCTGTGTATCATTTCCTTCTATCTCTCTCGGTCTTTCATTCCCAGCTTTGTGTTGTTAGATTATGCGCGTAGACATGAGGGAAAATGCAGGCACCTTTATATGTATTTGTGTTTATGAGCAATGCATCTATATATCTTTCGGCTTGTCTATTACACACACGCGCGCGCGCTCACACATACAAACAAATACAAACACACATACACTCAAAGAGAAACACACACACACAAACAAAGTGAAAAACACACACACACGCAATTGCATGTCCTCTGAAAATGATTAGGATTACTTCATTTGATTGGTGGCTTTGGTCTTTTGATTGATTGTCATCGCTATTTTCTTTGTTGTTGTTTTGACGGTTATGATTATTATCCCTATTACAGTTTTTCTTCTTCTTCTTTTCTATTGCTGCTTTTGTTTATCCTTATCATGATTTTCATATCTTTTGGTTATCATCATTCTTATTGTTTTA
Source organism: Penaeus japonicus (assembly GCA_017312705.2). Classification (NCBI taxonomy): domain Eukaryota; kingdom Metazoa; phylum Arthropoda; class Malacostraca; order Decapoda; family Penaeidae; genus Penaeus; species Penaeus japonicus. The sequence goes on from BOPN01001012.1 coordinate 91,446, forward strand.
TTCATCAAAACACAACATTAAGTAAATGAAATATGGATTGGAAACGATGAAGAAATAATTATATATTTTGTGAGATTTTGCTCTTCGTTTTTATTTTACTCATTTGGTAATTATTTATTTGAGTATATGTTAATTGAAAAAAAATATATTTCTTGAAAAACGGCCATAAAGGACTAACAAAAAAAAAAAAAGAATATATTCAAAAGTACTGCTGACGAGCCGTTACCCTCCTTCTGGAGGTGTGAGGTATTATGTAATTTTTAAAGGAAAGTACACAAAATTAATTGCGCACTCGAGATGTTATCGTCCTTTCGTTCAGTTGTAGTAATCTTATATGAAGCATCACTGCGAGACTCATTCCTCGTCGAGCAATCAATGAAATCAATGGCTTGTCGAGCAGGCGCTCCCAGGAAAAATATCATGCATTTGGCCGGAGCGCTTACCTGACTCCGCCCTTCTTACCTCACCAATGACAAACTGGCTCGCCACACACCAACATGCTTTCCATTTCACTAATGTCCGCGAGTCAACTGCTCATAGGAATCAGACAAGGATCTTAATTCCCATTCGATATTCCTTTTCGATACTACGCGATGCACTGCCATTCAACACCAAAATTTCGAAGCTCTTCCGGGAATTCCTCCGAGTGCAGAATGCATGGGCGGCCGCAACCGGGTCCTCAGTCAGGACCTGGAGTGCCTGGAGCCTCGCATGGGCGGCCGCAACCGGGTCCTCAGTCAGGACCTGGAGTGCTTGGAGCCTCGCATGGGCGGCCGCAACCGGGTCCTCAGTCAGGACCTGGAGTGCTTGGAGCCTCGCATGGGCGGCCGCAACCGGGTCCTCAGTCAGGACCTGGAGTGCTTGGAGCCTCGCATGGGCGGCCGCAACCGGGTCCTCAGTCAGGACCTGGAGTGCCTGGAGCCTCGCATGGGCGGCCGCAACCGGGTCCTCAGTCAGGACCTGGAGTGCCTGGAGCCTCGCCCTCCCTCTCGCCAGGTGGCCCTCGGACACTCGTGTGTCTGGGATTGTGCTTGAAGTCAGTCAGCCTCATGGAT
>BOPN01001012.1:97500-100000 GCA_017312705.2 Penaeus japonicus
CCATTATTATCATTATCATCGGCATTATCGTCATTATTATAGTTGATATTTTTATCATTATCATGACTACCATTATGAGCATTGTTATTGTTATCATTATCATTATCATTGTTATTGTAATTATTGTCATTAATATAATTATCATTACCTTTATTGTTGTCATCATCACACCTAGATCAAAGCTTGTTGTTTTTGCAATCATCCGTATCATAATCATTATTATTATCATCATTATTATTATCATCGTTATAGCTATCATTATTATCATTATTATTATCATTAATGTTCATATTATCATTATCAATATCACTGCTATCACTGTCAGTGTTGATATAATCATTATTGATATTATTACTTTTATTACCATTACCATTGTTATCATTGTTATTATCCTTATCATTATTATCATTATCAATCTTATGATTATCATTATCATCATTATTGTTATCATTATCAATATCATCATTATTGTTGTTGTTAATGTCGATGTAGTTGTTGTTATGATCATTATCATTATATTTATTGCTGTTGTTTTTGTTATCATTACTATTACTACTACATCATTATCATGAGTGTGTGTGTGTATGTGTGTGTGTGCGTGTGTGTGTTTGTGTGTGTATACTTATACACATACATATAATCCTACTCTCACCGATATGCACACACATGTTCACATATACACATAGACTCCTGTACATACATTCATACAGACATACAGGCATTTAAATAAACATACATACATACATACATACATAAATACATACATACATACATACCCACCAACTTGCTTCCACTGAATACAGTAAACCAGAAAGATACGTCGTGTGCATGTTTTATCTCTCCGTGTATGTGTGGGACCAGACTAGGATTTAGCTTTGGAAATTAGCATAACAAGACACCAGGTTTTGGGGCAAACTTCCTGTGTATATCGTTTCCATGGCAACCATTTTTCTGACTGTTTCGCATTTATATGTACTGTAGATATTTTTTGTTTGTTTACGGACTTTCTACTTGTGTATTTTCTTGAATTAGTAATAACTTTATTTCATTATCTTTATTATTAGTATTGTTATGATTGCGATGATTAAATAGTAATTTATTTTCATTATGTTTGTTGATATAGTTTTCATTACTATCATCATCGTTATTGTTATTATCGTTATCTTTGTTATTGTTATCAGTACTTTTATATTCATCATCATTATCATTATCATCATCATCCTTATCATTATCATTATCATTATCATTATTAATATCATTATCATGATAATCCTCATTATCGTTATTAATATCATTGTCATGATAATTATCATATCATTTTTACTATCATTATCATGATAATTATCATTATTATTATTACTACCATCTTTATCAGGACTATCATTATCATTATACTGAGATGAAAACGCCTTGATGTAGAAGTGTATTTTATGTAGAATTTCACCCTGAAGGAAATATGGTATATAAAATTACAAAACATGTAACATTATTAAATCCAGTGACGACTACAAATTCAGTCTAATTGTAAACCACCAGTGCCATCCGTTGTACAGCACCCGATGCCCTGGTTGTAGGTCGGTGGATAAGATACAGACGTTCACGTGCCATGGTCTTTATTGTGGACTGTTAATACACTAGACCCTGGCCGAAGGCCAGAGGTCAGAGCGGTTCGCTCTAGTGTCCTGATCTGTCTGTCTGTGTGATCCTTACATGTCCTTAAGTACAAATCTTTGGTCCCTTTCTCCGCCTCGGGGCTTCCGTTAGCAAACACAGCTGCCTAGAAAAGCTTGTGTTCCGAGGCGGAAACGAACGCAGGAAGCAGGATGTGTCAGGTCAAGACACACTGCCATCGATATTGCATTAAATTAAGTAGACATACATGATCAATGTCTTATCTCACATAATATCAATACCAGTGCGCGGTGGGATACAACTAGTGCCAGTAGGTGGTTTACAAACTGATGGCAGCAGTGGGTGGCTAACAACTAGTGCCAGCAGGAGGCTTACACTAATAAAGAAATTAGTAAACGTGTACAATACACACCGAAGACATAGGAAACATATGATATGTAATTTTAACTCAAAAATAGGCAAAATACTGATTGATGATACAAATAATGCTATTAAATACCGAAATTATTTAGTAATCAAATTATTTAATTATTTAATAATCAAAATCTACAAGAATAAATCATACAATTTTACAATCAGACAATTATCTGAGAAGCCTTATTGATATTAGATATATTCAGATTCGCCTATGAATCAGATAAAATATATCAGAATTAAGTAATAGTTTGTAATGCTGTCCTTATCATTTGATTTTGCAGTTAACAAATCAAGCCTGCACACCGTATTATATTGCAGCATGCTACATTAGAAATTGTAACTTTTTTTTTATTCAACTAACAAATAAAAAAATATATGATAACTCAAAGCGTACGTGCCTCCTGTTTTTTTTTTTTTTTTTTTTTTTTTTTTTTATCCCTTCATATAAATA
>BOPN01001012.1:110000-112500 GCA_017312705.2 Penaeus japonicus
ACATATATATACGCATATATATATATATAAATATATATATATATATATATATATATATATATATATATATATATATATATATATATATATATATATATATATATATATATATATATATATATACATTTTCACAACCACACCTTCTTCTTCTTCTTCTTCTCGAAAACTTAACCCTATTTGGGGTCGCCGTTTTTGATGAGCTTTCAAGTATGTTGTGTATACTATTGCTATATCATCTATGTTCTTTTCCTTCTTGTCCCTATTTCTGCAACCACACCAAATAACAGAAATCCTCCCAGAACACGGAGCGAGACAGAGACACAGAGAGAGAGAGAGAGAAAAGCAAGTAAGGTTTCCGCGGTGAGAGAAACCAGCCAAGACCATCAACAATGTAAACAAACTGCCAATTAACACATTCAAGTTTGTTTACAACCCGCGGCGCCGAAGGGATAGAGAGCTTCCTCTTTTCCTGCGCTGGCGGAAGCGGAGGAATGCGTTGCAAGGTATCCTGCAATGTCGTTAGAGGATGTAGGATGGTAGGATATATGTGTATGTTGATTGGTGAGTGATGGTTAGGTTAAATGGATGGGGGATTTTATGTTTTTTGTGTGGTTTGTGTATGTATGGGGGATGTTTGTTGTGTGTGTGTTGAGTGCATGTTAGATTCGTGTTGCGTGTATGGTGTGTGTATGGTTTTTGTATGTGGAGTATGTGGTGAATGTATGGTTCTTGTATGTGGAGTATGTGGAGAATGTATGGTTCTTGTATGTGGAGTATATGGTGAATGTATGTCGAGTATGTGGTGAATGTATGGTTCTTGTATGTGGAGTATGTGGGGAATGTATGGTTCTTGTATGTGGAGTATATGGTGAATGTATGTGGAGTATATGGTGAATGTATGTCGAGTATGTGGTGAATGTATGGTTCTTGTATGTGGAGTATATGGTGAGTGTATGCTACTTGTATGTAGAGTATATGGTGAATGTATGTTGCTTGTATGTATGAGTATATGGTGAATGTATGTTGAGTGTATATTGAAAACATGTGGAGTATAAGTGGAGTACATATCAAATGTAAATTGATATCATACTGAATATATAATGAATCTATATCTGAGAGAATAATTGTTATCAGTATCACGAGTAAATTCCCTGTGTGTTTGCGTGAGTGTATGTTAAAAGCATATTTAATACATTTATGTCTGAGGATATGATTATTGTTGACATACTAAAATCAGTATTTGATATGCGTAATTTCGCGTTTGATAATACAAAAGCTCTTTCGTTATTTGATTTGATCGAGTTAATAGAATAAACAGCGGGTGTTGGATTATCCTGGTTTAACGCAAATATTCATATATCGTTATGATCATTACGTTGGTAACAATGATTAAAAAGATAATAGTGATTATGATCAAATTAATTATCATATTAATAATGATACTGATGATAAGTTGAAAATGATGAATAGATAATGATGGTGATGATAACAAGGATGATGATAACAATTATAATAGAACGATAATTATGTTGACAATAATAACAACGATGATAATAATGATAATAATAACCAAGATAAAGATAATAATAATAAACAGACAGTGACAACGATGATAATAAAAAAATATTAATAGTAATAATAACAACACCGGTAATAACTGACAATAATTAAAGAAAAAGAAAAAAATGAATAAATAAGCCGTCCATAAGTGCTACACGTCCCCGCTGCAGGCAGAAGAAGTGTGTGGCACGAACCTTCAGAAACCTTGCAAGTACTGGAGGTACAAAAATCGACGAAAAGCGCCTCTCGATGCCTATATAGGAAGGAGGACTGGTCGTTGCTATGGAAATGAAGGGAAAAGCGTTTCCTTTTGTGTTCCGTCTCTTTTGTGGTATCCTTTTTTTTTTTTTCTTGTTTCTGTTTTCTGTTGTTGTTGTTGTTGTTTTTTCTGTTGGTTTGCTGTCTGTTGTCTGTTGTTATGTTTATTATCCTTGTAATCATCACTTTTTTTCTTGTCATTGTTGTTATTGTTTTTATTATCAGCAGCAGTAACGATATTGTTTTCATTATTGTTGTTAGTATTGTTATTGTAATAATCATTATTAGCACTGAAATTATCATCATTATCATTATTGTTGTTGTTGGTGGTGGTGTTATTGTTTTGGTTATTATTACTATTGTGATTTTATCATTGTCATTATTATCATTATTATGCATTATTATAATTGTTATTATCATTATCATTATTATTATTACTAACACTATCATCATTATCATTGAAGTTACCATTTTTTAATTGACACCATCATTCCTATCATCATTATAATTATTAATTATTGTTATTATCATTATTACTCTCCTTTTCATTATCAATATTATCATCCTTTTTATTGTTTTTTCTTATTGTTACTATCAATACTATGATTATTATCGTTATCATTGATAGTATTATCATCAGTATCATTATTGTTATTATTATAATTTTCTTTAGTTATTACTA
>BOPN01001012.1:117500-120000 GCA_017312705.2 Penaeus japonicus
GGAGGTGGCAGTGTTCGTCTAACTGTTTGCCTCTGTCGATGTTTACGGGCATTTGCAATAGCCACCGAGCTATCTATTCTGACCATTGCAACTGTTGATGCTTTGAGATCTCGAGGTTGGACATCTTGAAAACGTGGAATCATATTTGTGTGGTGTGGCAGGATGCTAGTAGTGCATTGGCAGTGCATTGAAAGAAATTGGTGATGTTGCTACGTCCTGCGTTGGGCGGTGTTGCAAGACCAATCCCAACTTTCCTATTCTGTTCACAAGGCGGTATATCATTATTGGTTTCCCTTTTTTGATATGCCATTGCTTCCTTTGTGGGAAGTGTGAGGGTACGCGCACGTGTGCGTGGTGAACCCTTTGGTTTGCTCAGTCAACATGAATCCTCAGCTTCGATCACCATGACAGGATCAGCTTTGCTCCGAACTCCACAAAAATGAACATCGTCGACGTTTCCTCCCAGCCCCCTCCCCCCCCCCCCTTTTTTTTTTTTTTGAGTTGGCAAACAAACACGGGCCGCCCTGTGTTGGCCTGAACTATTTCGGAGTTGCCGATTACCACGTCTGACTTTAGTGACGATATTCAATTTGTTTATCTCATAAATAGTATAGGAATATGTTTGAATAGTGACAAGAATATCTATGGATATCAGTAAGATGTGTTTGTGTTATTCCCTGTCGTAATTTATTTCCCCTATAACAAAAGAACGGATGGTTCATACATACCTAAAAGGAACTGAATACTGTGACTGCTATATAAAGAGGTTAACATTATGTTATCCTGATGTACCCTATTTGTAGCCATGTGCGTTTAAACTTCTTTTAATTAGCTACCACATATATCTTTCAGAATCAAATGCTTCCCATCATCCCATTTCTTACATAATTCAACAACACTGCCCATCATCTTATCAACATAAAAAAAAAACAATGAACCATTATTTCCATGCAACATACTTTCTCTGCAACAACATAAACATTCGTAAACATTCCGGGGGTTGAGGCGCAGGAGGCGATTCCTGCTTGAGGTCACATATTCCACTTCTTGATAAAGGTATTAAGATAGGACTTGTCGGAAGCTATTATACTTATGTTTAATTATGGTGCTGTGTGTATGATTTGTGGATATAGTTTATTTCATATTTGAATGGTAGTGATAATGATGGTAAAGATGATGAGGAGAATAGGTAATAATGGTAGTGATAGTGATAATGATAATAATATCAATATTAATAATACAAATGGTAAGGATGATAATAATGATGATGGTAATGGTAATGATGATGATAATGGTGATTATAATAGTGATGGTAATGATCATGATAAGAAAGATAATATTAGTAATAATGCTAAGAGGAATTATCATAACGGTGATAATAATGATTATGATAATAATATGAATGATAATAGTAGTAATAATAATGATAACAATAACAATGATAGTATAACAACAATGATACTTATGATAATGATGATAATTATTATAATAACAATGATGATGACAGTGTGAATATAACAATAACAGTGATAATGATAACGATAACAATTATGATAATGATAATGAGGATATTGATAATAATGATAATGATAAGAATAGTGATGTTAATGATGATCACGAGAATGATAGAGATAATGATAAGAATAATAATAATGATAATAATAATAATAATAATGACATTAACAATGATAATAACAGCGATAACTACAACAATAATAATGATGATAACCATAACACCACAAAAACGAAACAGCCAGCGATTGCTTACCACTATGGACATGGACAGAGGCGTCGCTGGGGGGAAAAATTGTGTCGGTCCCACACTTACGGAAGTCGTGTTGCGGACGCCGTGAGCGCCGTCCGTTGCATTCATACTTATGGGTGGATCGAAGGTCGTAGAAGTATATGTAAAGGAAGTGTTCTTATTCGTGGTATTCGTTTTAGCGTTCACGTGAGTGGTAGGGATCGCAGTGTTAGTCGTAATGGTAGGGGCATGGCAAGGGGGGATGGCAGGTCGGTTCGGCAGGGGCATGGAGGTGACAGGAGGGAGGCTCTGTTCCTCAGTCCTGATTGGAATCGGCCTCGTGACCTGGCAGGGTTGGAGGTTCGGAGGTCGGTTGGTAATGTACTGTCCTTTGGTGCTTGACCCGTACTCGTTGCACAGCAGGATCTCGTACTGGCCGGTCGTTGGTGTGTCTTGGAACTTCAAGTAACCTGAAGAGGAACACCGAAGAAACGCCAAACTAGAATTCATATTATATGAAATTAATGCACAGTAAATGTGTGTGTGTATATATATATATATATATACATATATGTATACACACACTTCTATATACATATACACTTAATTATACTTACATATATGATGTGTGGATGTGGATGTATTTGTATATGTATATGTATGTGTATATATATATATATATATATATATATATATATATATATATATATGTACATATGTATATATATATATATATATATATATATATATATATAT
>BOPN01001012.1:135000-137500 GCA_017312705.2 Penaeus japonicus
TTAGTATCATTGTTTTTTTTATCAATGGGTTGCAATTATCAATTCGTACATTTTAACATTTGTTGTTATGATTATCGCATGATTATTCTGCAAATTAGTAAGAAAAAAAACATAACTCACATAAAGCAAGATAGAATATCTCACTGTAAGGAAATTTCTGTCAACTGGAAAATCTTTTACTGATGCTCTACGTCTAATAAAACCTGTCACCGCGGGCAAAGTCGCACCTCGTGGCGTGTGATTCCACCACCTTATGCAACACGAAATAAAATAGTGTATTTTCGTCGGCAGTTCCACACGACTCATGGTAAGTCCCGGGTATAAACACCTACGTATGAAAACTGGGATAAATTTGCTTTGTTTTTCAAATACTATTTTCAGATGCATATGACGCCTATTGTAAGTTAGATTATATAATGTGCATATATATCAATATATCCTATATTGGGATTCATAGGTATTAATTGCCATTGTAAAACTAGTTATATCTGCAATATTGGTGTATCAAGAATCTGAATGCATATGATGCATCGTAGTTATAAGCAAATATTGGATTACTGATATGAAGTTTTCCTTTGTACTCCTAATGAAACTCCATATATATCTATATATATATATATATATATATATATATATATATATATATATATATATACACAAACACACAGACACACACACACACACACACATATATATATATATATATATATATATATATATATATATATATATATATATATATATATATATATATACACATATATATATATATACATATACAAACACATACATACACACACATACAGAGAGAGAGAGAGAGGGGGGTGGGGGGTGGAGGGGCAGCTTAATCGATAGATAGATAGATAGATAGATAGTTAAACGAATAGATAGAGTGGTACACACACGAGCACGCTGGCGTATATGTCTGATGTTTAACTCCCCGCTGCGATCACAATGGCCTGCAATTCATAACAAACATATTTCCTGCAACATCTGATATACACATTCACATGGATATGGAGTAAATTGGAACAGCCCCATCATTCGGAGCATTGTTCACTTTTTTTGTTCTAATGTTTTGTTTTTGTTCATCCACCCTCTCTTTAGTTCCATATATCTTTTATATCTTTTATAAATCTTTTTACGTACGCTTGTACCCATATATTTGAATTATATATGTTAGGGAGCCACGTGCCTTTACTGTTGTAAAAATATAAACAAGAAGATATAGTTAACAAAAAATGAGTGGAAAAATTAGACAGAGCGACAGTTAACAAAGCAGATTGATGACAGAAATAAAGAGGATGATAACAAACGAATGGATATCAAAAGAGATAGATAGGAATACAGAGAGTAAAGGGCTTAACAGACGACAAAGAAGTAGATTACCAAAATAAATAGGAAAAAGGAATTAAAAAATATGTGAACAGTGGATACCTATGTATATAAACATCAAATGGATAGATAGAAAAATGGTCTACAGATATAAAGATATAAAGATTTAAACTAGAAATAGACAGAAATACAGTATATCAACCCAGAACAAAGAAACAGACCCCCCCCCTAAAAAAAAAAAAAAAAAAAAAAATCCCTTTCTCCAAATTAATCGTGATATTTTTTACTCTCTCTCTATGAGACTCGAATCATAGAATATTCTGATTGGAAATTACTCTCTCGCCTTTTCAATTTCGGGATGAAAAAAAACGCAAAAAAAAACGTAGAAAAAAAAAATGAGATCGACCAGGGAAATCCAATAAGATGATCCAAACGAATCTGACGATGGAATGTTATCGCTAAATGCATTTAATATTCGGGCTTTCAATAAACAACACTCGGGGATCTAGTTGGGGCTTAGGGCGGGGTGGGGGGTGGGGGAAAGGGGGGTAATGGTCCATGAAGCTCGTCTATTTAGAGAGAATCTGTAGGAGGAGGAGGAGGGGAGGGGGCACTCTTGATTAAAACTATTATTGACTGAGTATATATTAAAAGGATATAGATTAGAAATATAAAATATCTAAAGTGTTGATTTACCCGTTGGATGGTCTAGATGATATGCAACAAAGTTCATTCTAAGATAAAACTAGAATAACAACACTCAAAGACAATGATAGCAGTCTAAGTTAACAATCACAGTCAAAGTTAGCACTCTAGTATTCAATCCTTAAGTCAGTGATCTGAAACGTGGATAATAACTATGATGATGATAATAATAATGATAATAATAACAATAACAATGATAATAATAATGGTAATAATAATAATGATAATAATATTAATAATAATAATATTAATGAATATAATAATGATAATAATGATGATGATAATAATAACAATAACAGAAATAACAATAATGATAAAGATGATGATAACAAAAATGATAATACTACTAATAATAATAATGATAATGATAACGATTATTATCAGTAGTTGTAGTAGTATCAGTACCAGTGGTTTTATTATCATTATCATCCTGATAACGATACAAATGATAATGAAAATA
>BOPN01001012.1:157160-162160 GCA_017312705.2 Penaeus japonicus
TATATATATATATTGCCATTCAGTTCCTGTATCAAGACACCGCTCAAGGAAAACACCAATCATATACCAATGCAATAAACGAAACATCTGCATGTAGCACTATTTCAATACGTTCACTGGAATATGAGGGGAGCCTCGATCGTAAGTCTTGCAGCTGATGAAAGTGAATATGGCTTTTATTTGTATGCATCGATGATTTTGAAAACACTTACACTCTGTTATCGATATTCCGGCTTTGTTTTCGTTTCTTCAGTCCTTTATAAATAAGTTAAGGTGCTGGCTACATATAAAATGTGCAAATATATTTAAGGCCTCAAAAAATATGTCAGCATGGAATTCGCATATTTTGCATTTATTGAATGTATATTCGTTATCACCACATACGGCTACACTTACCCTCACACTCGCATTTACATATATTCGTACGCACTCATACCTATTACACTTATTTACCTTAATTACATAATTACGGCAACACAGGTCGCACACATAAATGAATCCCACAGTTTTAGCCGGCATAACTAACAGATTTCTCTGTGAAGAGTTTTAAATCTGGAACTCGGGGGCAAAGTATCTCGTAATCGTTTTAAATGAGGATGACGTTGACGTCGCCAGCGCCAATGCCAACTAAGCGTTCTACTATTTCTGCCAAAGGCTGTGGCCACCGTAAACTAAGTAGAGCTTCGCATTATTAATAACACAATCATTCATGGAATTACAATTGACAAAGAAAGGGATATGTTTTGAATTTGAGTAATTACAGCAACTAGAAAAATAATAATCGCAATCAATGGAAATCTCCAAGCCTTTGTCAATTCAAATGAAAATTAAATTATATTATGAAAATATAACTTACGAAAACTAGGGCCGGATACTCAAGACTCTCGTATTTTAAGATCTCGTAGCTGGTTATTCTCTTCTAGGGTACGATGTCAGAACGAGTTCGTAGAGCTCACATACACAGAAAGAAATAAAAAATCGTAGGCATCTCGGAACCAAAAGTAAACATCGCAACCGTAGTTCGATGGGACGCCCTCAGATGGCAGGACTAATTCGGATTGACCAATTAATGGTAACCTTTTAGACGTAATGACCAATTAGAGGCCACGGATATTAGGGGGAGGAGCGAGAGAGAGACAGAGAGGGAAAGAGAGAGGGCGAGAGAGATATAGTGAGGTAGATAGATATGACCGTGATTATTTCTAACATTAGAATGACCAGTACAAATGTCCGACCGGACAAAATATAATCGTATTACAACTACAGATGTGATACTAATTACTCCGATCCCAGGGATCGGAGTTAAATCACCCTCAGAGACTGATCGAAACGCGGACCCTTGGAATGTTGTGACTCCGAGGCCCACCAATCAGGCAATAGGATTCTAGGTTGGGACTTGGATTAACTTCACCTATCCATCCTGTAGGCGGGGTATCCTCCGCTGAACTAGCCGACCTAAGATGTCTAGCTGTAGCAAGGACACACTGGTTCCCCTGCCTTAGCTGGAAACACCTGACCTGCACATCTGTGCCCTACAATTTGTGAGAACTTTGTTAATCCTAACTTCTTATTTTCAGAGTTATTTCTTGTCATATATATATTAAATCGTCTCATAATACCGTGATTTATCTTGTGGTTATAATATACTGTAATCGTATTAGCTGCTGTGTTTGACACCATCCTTTATTCTTACGTGTGCTAATTAAAGTAATTACCGTCGCAATATAGATAGATAGATACATACACACACTCACACACACACACACACACACACACACACACACACACACATACACGCACGCAAACATACATATATGTGTGTGTGTGTGTGTGTGTGTGTGTGTCTGTGTGTGTGTGTGTGTGTGTGTGTGTGTGTGTGTGTGTGTGTGTGTGTGACAAAGGTATCAGTGTATATAAATGAATATATATTTATGAATATATATATATATATAATATATATATATATATATATATATATATATATATATATATATATATATATACATATATATATGAATATACACTCACACTCACACATACACACACACATACACGCACGCAAACATATATTTGTGTGTGTGTGTGTGTATGTATATATATATATATATATAGAGAGAGAGAGAGAGAGAGAGAGAGAGAGAGAGAGAATAAGAGAGAGTGAGTTTGTGTTATGTACCTTTCATACATCGTAAAACTGTTACTTTGATAATCATATTTACATACGGTAATCATCTGTTTCCCTCACACACACAGACACACGCTCTCTCTCTCTCTCTCTCTCTCTCTCTCTCTCTCTCTCTATATATATATATATATATATATATATATATATATATATATATATATATATATATATATACACACACACATACACACACACACACACACACACACACACACACACACACACACACACACACACACACACACACACATCTCTCTCTCTCTCTCTCTCTCTCTCTCTCTCTATATATATATATATATATATATATATCCCGTACATACATTTAGAGATAAAAGAATATTACCTCAGTCCAAGAAAATACACCTTCAAAATAGCAGGCCTACACCATTACGTTTAGTCGATCAATAATATCCTAACAAGCAATATCTGCTAAGAAGAGGATTTAAAGGTCTTTTCCTCTATCGTGTACCCAGTATGTACGGCCTCTAACTCCTTTGTCCTCTCTCCTATTATTCCTTGTTATCTTCTTTGTACCAAGTGGTTGGAGACAATGGAAGTACTCGTGATACAGGGATGCAATATGAGTTAATAAGACGCCTGAGACTGTGCCTGACACGCCCACAAGCAATCCATTAGTCGCATAAGCTGTAAACCAATGTGGGGCGTCTACCATTAGTAATATCGACGGTGTCAGTCATGATCAGATTTGCGAAAGCACTAGTGAGTTGTTGCGAAAGAGTGAGTTGTTGCGAAAGATTGAGTTGTTGCGAAAGAGTGAGTTGTTGCGAAAGAGTGAGTTGTCGGAGTCTTGGCATATCCGGAGATGAGTGAGGGGGGGGGGGGGGGGGGTTAAATACATCGGAAAAAGTAGGTTTGATGTTTTAGTTCGTTTCATATGTGCTTTTCAACATGAGATAACGTTTCCCTTCTGTAGCAAACGGCAAAAATGATGCACCTGAACGATCTCTTTGGTTAAGCATTTATTTCTCTTTTTTCACCAGTGACTGATGTTGCTTTGATGGAGATTGTGCTTTAATCATCTTCGTCCTTTATATTATTCCTTCTGTTAGTTGTGCATCCTCTCGTATTGATCACATCCAAACGGACGCACATAAACACACACACACGCGCATACACACACACACACACACACACACACACACACACACACACACACACACACACACACACACACACACACACACACACACACACACACACACACACACACACACACACACACACACACACACACACACACACACACACACACACACACACACACACACACACACACACACACACACATACACACGGACACATACACTTACAATGATAGTAGTAGGATGTACACGTACAGTCGAGTACACATGAACGGTCAACAGCACAATCAACATGGTCCTTTATGGACGTTCTCCAACCCGGGTAACAATGTATAGGGTCAGCTTGCCAGGAGGACAAACACGGTCATTGCATTAGGGAGGAGCATTGCCAGGTCTTGCGACTTCTAGACATTTACATTCAAGGTATCCATAGTGTAAACTACCTAACATATTGTTAAAATGATCTGTGTGAAAGAATTATACATCACTGTATCATGTACAAAATAATTACGAGAGCGTACTGTCGGTGTGTGAAATCCGACGTTGTAGCACAACTCCTTACAGCAGCCGACCATTTTTTTTTTAACTTTATTTTTAGCAGACTGTAATTCAAAATTTTGTAACTTCTTCTCTTGAAAGTGCTTATCATGACTGATTTATCATATAATTGTTGATAGTACTAACCTTAATAATCCCAATACATTGATATTCACTATCATTATATTCATTGCTAACATAATAATCATTCTCATTGCGATTGTCATTACTATTATCATTACTAATTATACTGTCGTTGTTATTATTATCATTACTATTATTATCACTATTATCATTAGTATCAATAGTAGAATTATCTTTAGAAACATTGTTACTACGTGACTGCCCAGCGTTTATATACAAAGACATTGTCCAAAGGCTACATAGTTAAGTTTGGATTTTAAGAAAGGGATTCTAGGCTTTCACAATGACTCCATTTTAATAAAATCACATTAAAGATTACCCAGCAAATGACCAATCAATGACGTTTTGCAATAAAAAAAATCGTATTTGTAGCGTTACAAAATAAGATCTCAGCCAAAATAAAACATAAATTTAGGACATCAAATAATACGCAACTTATGTCTTAAGGTGTGAGATATAAGTCGTTGAAGGTCCATTCAAGTTTAAACTGTCAAAGGGCAATTAATGGTGTTTCGCATATTCAAATAAAGAGATTTACATCAATATTATTGTCATTGGTTTTGTTGTTAGATTGATATAATCAGTAAATATCAGCACCCTCATTACTGAGATCATATTCATGCTTTCAATAGAATTACCATCAATATCATTATTTTATAAACAATAACTATTTCTAGTCAATAATGATATAAACACTTGCAATGATATTTTCAGTAATGATGATGCTAATAGTAGTGTTAAGATTGATAACGGTAATGATAATAAATATAATGATTATGATAATAATACTAATGATAATAACAATAATATTAGTGATAATAATAGCAATAATGATAATAATGATAATAATAATAAGAAGAATGATAATCTTTATGATAATGATAATTACAATGATTACAATAATAATAGCAGCCATAACAATGAGAATAGTAAAAATAATAAAGAGAAACAAGAAAGGACAGTGAGAGCCTGGCGGTAAAAAATAGGTGAATAATAATGTTTATGTTATCTTTATAGCCTCGTATGTCCTA
>BOPN01001012.1:167160-172160 GCA_017312705.2 Penaeus japonicus
TTTTTTTTTTTTTTTCATGAGCATAAATCACGCTCGCCATAATGCGTGTTGGCATAAAACCGACCTGTTCATCTATTGATGGTTCTTCCTTAAGCCTTCTTTGTCCTTCTCTCCCGCGTCTTCATCGCATACGACATTAACTTTATCCCATGTGATGACCATGTTCCTGGCTGCCACTTTTCTCTTTGTTTAACAGCACAATGGCATTTTCTCCACTCACTTCGACATGCTTTGGGTCGTAAAGTTTTGTGAAAGGTGGGATTTTATGGGAACTTTTTATGCTCACAGAAATTATCTGTACCTTAATACTAAGCTATTGATTGTGTGTGTGTGTGTGTGTGTGTGTGTGTGCTTGTGTGCTTGTGTCATCATCATCATCGATATTAGTAACGGCAAATATAATCATTATCATAATGATTTATTGTCATAGATTAGAAAAATGATTTCTTATTATTACTGTCTACAATCACTGTAAAGGGCAAACTACTAATCATATTAGACATATCGTCCACTCAAGCAATTAATCTCGGATAAGCAATTAAGAAACTTCTAGTTACACTGCTGTTCCAGACACCGTATCCGCATTCGCAAAAGCTACGTAACGAATCCGACATTAGAGCCACGAGAGCGGCCCAGAGTGCATGATATTTTCCCTGCTCTTGGGAAATAGTCTTAAAGGGGGGAAGAGATAGGAAATGAAGATATCCGGGGGGAAATTTTATTGAGAGGAGGTGTGTGTGTGTGTGTGTGTGTGTGTGTGTGTGTGTGTGTGTGTGTGTGTGTGTGTGTGTGTGTGTGTGTGTGTGTGTGTGTGTGTGTGTGTGTGTATGTGTGTGCATGTGTGTGTATGTGTTATGTCAATCTACCAATGAATATATACACACATACACACACATATGTATATATATATATACATATATATATAATATATATATATATATATATATATATATATATATATATATATATATAATATATATATATATACATATATATATATATATATATATATATATATATATATATATATATATATTCATATGCATATATATGTATATATAATTATATGTATATTCATATACAAATATATGTACACACACACACATACACACACACACACACACACACACACACACACACACACACACACACACACATACATATATATACATATATATATATATATATATATATATATATATATATATATATATATATATACCTATATGTATATTTATGTATACACACACACACACACACACACACACACACACACACACACACACACACATATATATATATATATATATATATATATATATATATATATATATATATATATATACATATATACATAAGGCTAGTATCCGCCAGGGTGGTCTGAAAATTCTGAAAATCGTCTGAATATTTGATATTATCGAATGCATATGTTATTTTTACCAAATTCATGTGATTTTCGTAGTTGAAAAAATATATTTTGTACGCCAATTATGTTATATTCTACTTTACACCGTCAGTCTTAATAGATACAAGATTGATTCATATATCGACCATTTCTGGGTTATTGCATAAATCAGCTTTTCATCATGTGCAATAGTGTAATATCCAGCAGCAACTTGCCCAAGACATTCCTAAGATATTGGTTGTGTAACTTTTGCTCTGTTGCCCGTATATAATAAACATGTGACATGAGCTAATAAACTCATAACAACTCTATAAAGAAACTATTTTTTCCTTTCTTACCTAATTACCCGTTTGTAAACAAAATGCTAAGTGGCCTTGGCGCCAGTCATTAGTTTGAGTTTTGTGATTTCTATCGATGAAAAATAAGCAAATTGATACGTGCATACATCAATTTGTGTATATATTCTGTGTAATTCAATAAATGACCTTAGCCCTTCGATTCGGGACGGAACCCATTTCGAGAAGGGCAAGACTGAGGAGGGAGACACATAGCTTCCCAAACACACATGACACATCACTTTCACTGCGAGAGTTGTCCAGCTACTTACCGAAAAGTTCAGTGCGACATGTGTGAATCTTTTGAATACGGTAACATCAGTCAAGTGCCTGTCACACTCCATCACCCTCATTCCCTAACACTAGACCTCTTTCTTTTGCTGAAATCAACTCATCACCTTAAGACACACAGTCGACGTATTTCCTATTCCAGATTTTTCCAAAATAGTTTTTTTTTTCACAGACCCCGGATGGCAACACTGACACAGGGCATTTCATAACTCTTGACATTGCAGAGGAATACATATCAAATAAATCCGGTATATTTTTTTTTAATCATTACAAATTGCTCCTTATAAAGTAAAATGCTCACAGTATTCATCCGTTTTCCATACTCAGACCATATTCATAAACAAAAACACATTACATTAACTTTAATTACTATTCAGATATCCGAATATTTCTTAAATATACTGCCTTAAGTATGAATAATCACATTAATAATGCTATGAATCGGTGAAGTTTTCCATGATTGTTATAGCGGGGGTTAACAACACATCAAAATAAAGTCCAATATCGTTGGGAATTTACTTAAAGTGGCGACACGGGTATGGCATAGATACAACTTTCAGCATAGCTGTTTCTTCATCTATTCTGCACTATATCCATGTACATGAAAATATGTCACAGGTCAAGTTAAAATAAGGGAAAGATATTTCCGACTGACATAGCCTCAACGCATCAAAGGGAACTATATTCACTTTGCCTCAATTAACGTCACTGCCATTATGTACTAGAGTGCCATATTCCCTCTCCTTATTCACGCCATAATCTCTGTGTTTAACTACCTGTTATTTGATGTTATAAGTAAGTAATGCAGGGGCATCCAGTTTTAGTTTGTATTGTAAGGTTGCCCTACTTGATTTCTGTATATTTGAATATATATATACATATATACATATATATATATATATATATATATATATATATATATATATATATATATATATACATACATATATCCAGACAGCAAATATATTTTATAATAGTTCTCCTAGAAGACAAAGAGGTCGAGGAGAGACGTAACTATTGCTCAAAGCCATGATCAAAATTTTAAAAAGAGGCGAGTCATAACTTCCGTGTTACATCATCACTGTCGCAATAAGATTGCTTTCAACTTTCTTTTATGGCTTAGTTAGGAAACATCCTGACGTAGGTGTCAAAAGCCATTCCATGTGCTGCTGAAGAGGATGGTGGATCGCTGTGTTTCTATATTACACCATGAATATCCAACTCTATATGATGGCTGATAATGTCGATTATAATTATAATTACTATATTTTCTGAAATATTCACTAAAATAGGTTTTATTTAAAATCCCAAAATGGCACCACTCTCTTCTAGCACCAGCAGGAAAGAAAGCCTAGAATGGCGCCCATCCAAGGTCTCTGGCAAGCATGATCTTCAGAGACTGATCTCACACTGCAAGGTGTCGACCTCCGGCTTGAAAGTACCGGCGATGCAGGATGTGCAGACAGAATGAGAAGAGAAAAAAAAGTGATCCAGTTCATGTGCACTGCATTGTGTAGCGTCTGCAATGTGTCCCTGTGCCAGTATGCTGCTTTATGCTGTGGCACTCACAGTCGCAGGCACGGGCTTCCTTCGTCTTCCTCAGTCTAGCAAATCTATCTTAGTCTGCGATGGGTTATATTAATATTTTAATTCGGTTTGAGTCTTTGTCCAGATCTGAGTAACGTTTTTTTTTTCTCTCTCTCTCTCTCTTAACGTTTTGTATTGTTTTATGATTTCATATTGTGTTTTGTATTTTGCAATGTTATATTGAGATGGATGATTTGATTAAATCATATTACCAAGAGTGAACCTTCCCCATCAAAATTTGAAACATGATCATCAAATTTGCTAAAATCATCTCAATCAGTTAAATAACACGCTTAGTATGTGGTAATTATGTGCATGTTCATTTCCTCGAATCAAAATATGAAAATAACTGTAAAACAGGTAAGTATTTTAATTTTCCCTTAAAGGCATTATGATACAGGCAACAATAAGACGAAGGTGATTACTTCATTTCCATTAAAAAGACAAAGATCAGACAATGCAATACTTGAAAAGATTCTGTGTTTATTCAGACCAGTGGGTTTAAGCGGCATGCAAACCTTCGTCTATAATGATGCATTCAAAATGTTGTTAATTAATGACGAGTTTTTGTTGTTGTTTTTTTTTTCACCAGCAGGTCTTTTCCTTCTTCGTTTGCGTTTCTTTTGTACGGCATCGGATCAAAAAGAGGCACGTCATATACACCTCATTTTTTGTTTTATTAATACGAAATATGATTCCAATAACATTATTAAAGGCTGGCATATAATTAATTTTCGATATTGCACGATTAACGTCTCGTTCCCGCAGTCGACGACACTTATGGTCTATATACTATGATGGTAGTTGCTATACATTGATCATGATAATGTTCTTTGTTCGGCATAATGTACCTCTGATTCATGTTATCTTTACCAAACATTATTTTTCATCATAAAAAATTGACAATATTTTCATTACTAATCTAACCTCCATCTTATTCAAACATCCCCAGAATTCAGATATCAATAGCAAAGTTTCTCTTCCTGGAGTAATACAAAGCTGAATTTCCCCGCCAAGGATTTCGCTTTCAATAATCTCTTGTTTTCCTCTGCTTCGCCCTTGATTACAATGACCAGATCCATTAATCTTTTTTTTTTCTATCTTTCTTTTAACGAAACTTCACCTTTATTAAGCGTGTGGAAACTGAAGAAAAAAAAAATAAGCGAATGTGATTAAGGGAAGACGCCCTCCTTTTAGAGTCAATTATGATTGGAAGGTCTCTTCGAAGAGAAGTTGTAATCTGACTCTGCATATGACTGAGGGATCGGTAGCAACGCAAGAGAAAATGATTTGGGGAAGCTTGAGAAGGGAAGACATTTCTCTTTCCAGTTCACTCCGCTTGCACATATATTTATTCCGGCCTTTTCTTTTCTTCTTGCAAT